>JABUQX010063505.1:17500-49726 GCA_015478945.1 Trachelipus rathkii | reverse complement strand
AAAAGTAACGACTTTCAAGGATCACCGGAGAACAGTCATGATGGATATTAGAATAGATTTTCAACTCTGCAAGAAAACGGATGACGCAGCGTGCATTGCAAACTTTTCTAAATCCTAATACACAGCTGAAAAAATTTCTTGAGAAGTGACGTTGTTCACAGGTACTGTTAAAGTTAATTTGGGTGCCTGATTCGATTGAATGCTGTAAATACGGACACTATCACTCAGCCCAGATAAAAAGCAGAGTATCAAAACAGGACCACCATAATACATCTATTGCTATATCATGTGCCGATCTGAACGTTTTTTTTGCTTTCTTAGGCACCATGCTAGCCACGGATGTTCGGAGGGTGTCAGAAGACACTATCAGTTGAGGTCGAGAGTATCAAAAGAGAAAAAAGTTGAAATCAGATTAAAGGTGTCCAGGGTGTTTGTGTGCGCGTATAAGTTAAAATCTTTCCACAGTCTTTAGAAGTCGCCAGGAAAAAAATCTTAGAAGCCCTTTAACAAGTGTGTGTGGCGTAGTGAAGCGTCTTGACAGTTGGTGCAGATCCATTTACGCACGAAAGAGAGAGAAGCAAACTCTCCTACTTGAAGCTCTTGAGTGAGTTTTGAAACCCTCAAATTTGGAATCTACTTCATTAACGGGCGCGATTATATATATTCAGCTTTTGCCAAGTGTCCTGGGTGCTGGTTGTGGAAAGAGGTTGGTGGGTGCAAAAAGAGTTGGAGTCCAAGCGTCCTGCCACTCTGGTATTTGTGTATATAATACTTTTATAATATATATATATTACTTAGCTATATATAAAAGTATATAATATATAGCATATATAGATATATATATAATTATATATTATATAATATAATAATACTATAGTGAGTATATATAAATATTAGTTTTTATACATGCATTGTGTGCCTGTGAATGTGTGTGTGTGTGAGAGTAGGTGTGTATAGATAACTACTATCCGCTATCCGCTCCCAATCGCGGATTAGATTTTTACTATCCGCCATCCGCACCGCATCCGCATCCGCGGATTGTGAAAAATCACTATCCGCATCCGCACAATCCAATCGCGGGATAGTAAAAATCACTATCCGCAGATTGAGGATAATAAAAGAATTATAGTAATATATATAATATGTATATTATCTATATTTATTATATTTATATATATATATATATATATTATATATATATATATTATAGTAAGTATTATTATATATAAATATATAATATATATATTATAATATAATATATAATATATTAATATATATATAACATATATTATATTATAGTATATTATATATATATATATATATATATACTATATATATAATATATATATATATATTATATATATATTACTATTATATTATATATATACATTATTATATATATATATAGATATATATATATATTACTATATTATATTATAACATATATTATATATATTATATTTATATATTTATTTATATAATTATATATTATTGATATATATATATATCGTATTATATAATATATATACTAATATATATATGGATATATATATATTATATATATATTTTATATATATATATAATTAATTAATATACAACACAACAACAACACAACAACACAACAAACAACAACAAACAACAACAAACACAACACACAACCAACACACACTACCACTAACAACACAAGGGACCGGCAACACACAAACAACAACAACAACACAACAACAAAACCTAGGTCCCTAACTATCTTTATCAAATTTGACACCATTATGGACTAGCAAATAAACTGAATTAAAATTCTCCAATGAATCTAAACTCATCCCCCAACGTTTCTACATAATTTTTCTAACATATTCTGAGATTTTTTTGCAGATTGGGATGAGTATTGATAAGTGCACTTAGTTGTATGTTTTAGACGACACTATTTCGAGTAATAGACACGTTTTTACTGGACCTATGGACTTGCAAGCAGCGGGCAATATGCCCCCTGCACGGTGCCATCACGTACCCGTCTATCTGCTTACCATGCTTTACTGCTTTATAGCTTAGTACTGTTGTGCACCCATTTGCATCACAATAACACGTACATAATACTAACAGATTTACTAACCTAACAAACAGGATACTGAAACAGAAGTAAAAGGCTGAGATAATTTACTTAATGTAGTCTAGAATTAATACAGATCCCGTATAACAGGTAGTCCCGGCGCAGAGAGTAATAGTCACAGTAGTAGCAGTCAGTCAAGTGGTTGTAGGCAGTAGTAATATAGTATAGTAGTAGCTATCAGCTAGTAAGGAGAGTAGCAGTCAGATAGTCGTAGTAAAGCAGTGTCGTTAATCGCTGCTCAATAGTAGTAGTAGCATGATTAGTCAGTTACTGGCCTGTTGTAGTAGTCAGTAGTCGTCAAGTGACTAGTCAAACTAGTAGTAGTAGTCGGAGTGTTAGTAGTCAGTCAGTAGTCAGTAGTAGTAGTCAGCAGTCAGTCAGTCAAGTAGTTATAGTAGACACTTCCTACTCAGTTTAAATCATATCACCCCAATTATATTCAATGTATTACATTCAAATTTTCACTAAGCTTTTAACAATCAATGTCAATTTTTTAAAAAAGTTTTCCCACTGAACATTAATAAATGGAGTGTATAACTTATAAACTATCTTAATGTATTTCAAAGGCTCTGTCTCCATAATTGGGTAATATATCTTCGTCACATTAAAAATTGTTTCTATAACGAAGTTCAACATAGATAGCTATAAGAAGAAGATCAGTTTCACTCGGCAGGCTCTGGTTCAGGAGCCTGAGTCGAGGGCCGGATGGAAGTCTGGCTCCGACCCGGATCTGCAGTCGCAATATTATACGCAGACGCTAGATAATAATTTCTACTGAGATGTTTATAGGGCGAAAATGGTGAAGTATATTGATATATATATATACTATATATATATATCATATATATATTTATATATATAATATTATATTATATATATAATATATTATATTATATTAATATATTATATATATATATATAATTATTATAATATTATATCTATATATATTTATATATAATATATATATTATATATATATTAATTATAATATATATATACTATAAATATATAATATATAGTATATAGATATATATATTATATAGATTATATATATATATATAATTTATATATTATATTATATATATATTTATATTTATTATATAAATATATATATTATATACTATATATATATAATATATATTAAAATGTTGATAGAAAAACAATAGAATGGAATAAAGGGCAGATGTGGCGTTTGTGGACTTTGAAAAAGCCATTGATAGATTTAGATAGGGAAAAGCTATTGGGCAATAATGACGAAGAAGAGTATGACAGTACCAAAAGTTAAAGCTCATAAAAGTTAACAGTACAGCTTGGTTACAGAAATAATATTAAGTGTGGAGAGTAGTAGGGAAGAGATGCGTTTGAAAGTGATTCAGGTTGGGAAGGGAGTGGTCTCTCGCCCCTCTATTCTATTTACATGAATTACGACTTCAGAGCATTGTAGGAAAGTGGACAATGAACACCAGTACTATTTTTATGCCGATGATCTCGCTTGGTAGCAGCGAGGCGACTTGTTACAGAAGTCTGAAACAGAAGTGATACCAAATTGGGTGAATAGGTATGAAGATGAACGGAGAAGCGATGTAATGAGAGAATAGCTAGAGAAAGAACAAAACTGAACGATAATATAGAGAAGAGGACTACAGCGTTGTATAAATTCAAACACGCGAGGATTGAGTGATGATGGGAGGTGAGGGCACAGGTGAGAGATAGTACATCTAGTAATGAAAGAACAAGCAGCTATAACAAAGACGTGAAAATGGTGATCTACAAAACAATACTGAGACCATTACTAGTGTAGGGATCGGAATGCTGGACACTGAACACAACACAATGAGAAGAATGGTGCGACGGAGATGAGTTGCAGAGATTGATTGAGGGATCACCCTGATAGTAGCGGAGAATGAGAAAACGAGAGCTGAGATGGATTCATAACTAACAATATACAACAGATCAACTAAGAGGCTATGGCATCAAGAGAATGGATAGAACTGACCAAGAAGGATGCGTAATGGATGCCGCGAGGCCGTAGAACCGGCGGGCAGCCTAAGAAAGATGAAGACGAGTGTAGGAGCGAGAACTTCAGAGGAGTGTCTATGTGGATGTGAGAGAGAGGAGAATGTCGAGTGGAAACCCATATGGATGTGAAGATTATAATCTATAAATCTTCTTTAGTATTCTAAAATTATAATTTTAAGATTCATTTAAATTATCTCTTTATACACATGCTATATATATTTATATATATATATATATAATTATATATATATAAATAATATATTATATATATATATATACATATATTATAATAGTATATATATATATATATTATTTACCATTTTTCGCCCATATAAATTCTCCAGTAGAAATTAATTTCAGCGTACTGCGTAGAGTATTGCGACTCAGATCGGGTCTGGAGCCAGACTTCCCGTCCGGCTCCGACTCAGGCTCCTAAAGAGCATCCGATTACTGTCTTCTTCTTTAGCTATCTTGGTTTTGGGATCTTTGAACAAATCCTTCACTGTGATTGGCCTTAACGGACCAATCACAGTCGGGGATGTCATTCACTGATACGAATTAAGATTAGTTTTAATTTAGCTTTAGTGATTCGAAGTGGTTTCAGTGGAAAACTTTTTAAAATGTTTTTAAATTAGTGTTTAAAGCTTAGTGAAAATCTAAAATGTTAAGAAGGGATGCATTTTAAAAGTAAATAAGTTGTCTACTACTACTTAGACTACTACGACTACTACTATATCTACTACTACTACTACTACTATACTACACTTTCTACTAATACTACTATACTACTACTACCGAACATTTACTATCACTTCTTTACTACTACTATTACTGCTACTACTACGACCACTGCAACTACTACGACCACTGCTAACTACTACTACTCTACTACTATGTATACTACTCTACCACTAACAACCTGTCTATACGGACTCTGTATCCTTCGTAGCTACATTAAGTAAATCGAATAGCATCTTTTACTTCGTTCAGTATTCCTTGTTGTTTAGATAGTAGGATCTTATTTTATACTGTTATTTTTGATGCAATGGGTGCCCACAGTACGTAACTATACAGTAAAGCTGGGTCCGAGAGAGGGGATGTATTGACCGTGCAGAGAGGGCTATTGTGCCCGACTTCTTTAAGTCCTTAGGGTCATTAAAAATCGTGTTTTTACTTAATGTTCCGTCAGCTTATAACATAAAATAAGGTGACTTTATTAATCTCAATCTGAAAATCTCGCTAGTTAGAAAATTATGTAGAAACGTTTGTGATTGATTAGATTCATTGGGAATTTGTTAATGTCACGTTTATTGCTGGTCATAAATGGTATTGATATTTGATTATAAAGAAGTAGAGGACCTTAAGTTTTTGTGCTTGTTGTTGTTGTTGTTGTTGTCGTTGTTGTTGTTGTTGTCGTCTTGCTTTGTTAGTGTTAGTGTTGTGTTGTGTGTTGTGTGTTGTGTTGGTTGTTGTTGTTGTTGTTGTGTTGTTGTTTGTTTGTTTGTTAGGTTGTTGTTGTTGTGGTGTTTGTTAACATATAATATATAATATATTACTTAAATAAGTATATTATATCAATATATATTTATAATATAGTATTATTATTATAGATATATATATATTATAGTTAATATACATATTTATATTATATATAGTATGTAAGGCAGTAGTTGGGATATATATATATTAGTAGATATAGTATAATATATATAGTATTATATAATAATACTTTTATACATATATTATATATAAGTATATATAGTATATATAGTAGGGTTATAGTTATAGAGTATAGTATAGTATATATAGTATAATATTATATATACATAAATCAGTGAGTAAATAACTATAATCAATATATATATAAATAAGTCTAAGTTCAAAGATTAGAAACATGGAGATATATTGATTGATAAGGTGAAAGTTATTCATTGGCGATGTTTCGGGTACTACAACTATACAGACTACTACAACTACTACATACATGCACTCTACTTCTACTACTACCAGCGTTATAACTATTATACGCTTGAGGTCATAATTTTTTTCTTCTATTATTATTTTATTATCCTTACTATTCTTCTTATTCTTCTTTACTTATTCTTCTTCTTGGTAGCTATGCTTTGCACGTATACCGGTTATATGTTAACCTTCCAACTGTGATTCTACTAACTATCTACTACTATACTACTTACTACTTACTACTTTACTACCACTACTTACAGCTACAATGTCATAACTGTTAACGGAGTGTGTATTATCATTAATGGCTGTTCTGTGAGACATAAGCAGTAAATCAGTTATATAAAGCTGTACAAACTGGAATGGATATAGTTTGGGTTTGCGTATTTGTTTTACTGCTTTAAGGGCAGCAATTTGAACTTTCTTAGAAAAACATAAGACTTTACAATGAACAAGATTTTCAATAATAAAATATAGGAATCTACGTGATACAAAACTCTAACTCATATCATCTTTATAAGCAGTACGTCAAAATGCAAGTATTTTTGGTGCGAGTACTCCATCTCCTAATCTCGTTCAGCTCTATACCCCCCATTTTACTTCATCATTTTATTCAGCTAGGAACCCATAGCGAGTATAAACACACTAATACCTGTTAAGCACCGATACATCCTCTGTGAGACTTTCTTCTTTTTTATTTAATATCTTAATAATAATATTATATATAAGATATATATATATATATATATATATATATATATATATATATATATTATATTATATATATTATATTATATATATATATATTATTATATATATAAATATAATATATATATATATATCTATTTATCTATAATATATATATATCAGATTTAATAAACAAAAATGATGTTTTGAACATAAAGCGTAAAGACGTAAAGGCGTAGACGTTAGCGTAGCGCACACAGGTGGTGAGGGGCGGGGGAACCCCATCATACCACAGGCTTGCATACGCTTTACGTCCTTAGGGTAGTAAAAACACGTTTTTACCCGTACCTAAGACCGTTAAAGTACGAAAGACTAAAGACGTGTGCCAGGAGGGGAGTGAGTGGAGGACCCTCCTGGCACACAGCCCGTTACGTCCTCACAGTCCACTTAAAACACATTTTATTAAATTTTCCACACAAAACATACCCGAGAAATATTTTTGCCTGTTCGTGCGCGCCTTGCGCTCGCGTCGGTTTCGCGCCGGCGACGCGTGTTAGGGTTGACCGAGTCTTTTGAACCGAAGTCTTGATTGACTTCGCGCTGGCGGTGCATCCACTTGCCAGTGTACTAGAGCACTTTGAAGTGTACCGGCACTCCTGAACTCTAATGTTCATTGAAGTGCTTAGTAACTTTCATGAACAGGGCTAGCAAACAGCGGCTCAGCTACTTTCACTAAAGTAGCTCAGCTACCTCTCATGTACGTGGCTACGCCACATACATGAAACCGTGTTCGCAGGCTACCCACCCCATGTACGCTGCACGCCCACGAATACACGGGTAGTTAGCAGAGGGCAAAAACATTTCACAAAGGCTTGCATTTTATCCGAAAACCTTCCAATAGGATATATAGTTGAAAAGGTGGTAGGATGAACAAAGGGGTGATAAAAATGTCTAATATCATGAGCATGGGTTCAGGTCAAAACACATTCCACTCACGTAACATGAGGCGAATCAATAGAAATAGGGACCCTGGAGGGACAAGCCCCAAAATTAACGGAGCCTGAAGACCCTTGAGGCATAGCCCATGCCGGAGTGTTCAAATATTTATCACTAGGGAAGACGTCGCAGGGCTCGAGACCCTGGCCAGCCTATAATCTGATATTGTTAGGGGTAGGGGATGAAGGGGGTAGGGTAAAAAACATCATGAAAGTACATTAGCATATGGTCAGGCATAAACACACGTCTAAAAGAAATAAGAGCAAATAAAAACAATAGATAATATAGGGACCCCAGGGAGGCCAGCCCCAGGGTAGTCCCCAGACACGACTTATTGGCCAAAGATAGTCACTCCGGGGAGAGCCAAATCATCACGGAAGACGTGGGGTTACCGTCGGTACCCCACTATACCCATTCATGGGGTTGTAGTTGTTACTACTATAATATAATTACATATATTAATAATATATTTATTTAATATAAAAGATATACTTTATGACATGTAATTATGAAATGTATATTAGGTGATATATATATACTATATATGATATATATCATTATATATATTATCTATATAATATTAAAAGATATTCTTTAATGACATTGATGAAGATAGATAGATTATATATAAATATATATATATATATATAATATATAATATTAATATATATTATAATTATATATATATATATATTTTATATATTATATATATATAATATATATAATATATTATTATATATTATATTATATTATATAATATATATATATTATATATTATATTCTATCTTTTTGTATTATATATATAATATATATATAATATATTTATATATTATATATATATATAAATATAATATTATATTATATATTATATATATAATATATATATATATAATATTTATGTAAATATATAGTATATATATATATCTGTGCGTTGATTGTGAAACGCATGCATAAATATATTGTACGGAATGTAACGAGAGATACATTGCTTGTTAATAGAACTGGATATCGTTTATGTATTGAAAGGCAAGTTCTCATTATTATGAAACTCGAGTTTTCTACAATTATATACAAAGAATTTCACCAGAGAAGACACTCTATTCTTATCATTATTTCTCTAAGGTAAATGATATCAAAATTAATGTCATTGATGCATAACACAAGTTCAGGATATCAACACTTTATCTTTACAAACATGCGCATATTATATAGTAATATATATATATGATATATATCATATATATATATATATATATGTATATATATATTATATATATATATATATATATATATATTTAATATATATATATTATATATCAGTGTAGATTATTATATATAATTATAATATATATATATATATTTTTTAATTATATTATTTATAATATATATCTATTATATATATATATATAATATTTATATATTATATAGGTATATTATATATATATATATATATTATAAAATATATTATATATATATTATATATATTATATATATTATATATATATATTATTTATATAATAATATATATATATTATATAATATACTATTATTATATATATATAATATAATATACTATATAATATATGTATCTATATATGATTATATATATTATATATATATATATATATATAATATATATATTATAATTATATATATAATATTATATATTATATTAATATATTATTTATTATCAGATATCATGTTTATAAGTTTCCATTGGTGGTTAGTGGCATAGTTACTGAGATGAGAGGAGGAGAAGAGAGAGAGAGAGAGAGAGAGAGAGAGAGAGTACGAGAGAGAGAGTGGGAGATTCGAGACCCAAAGACACTCCCTATTTTAGCATGCTCATATCATTACGTAATGACAAAGGGGCTTTTATGATATAATATATTCCGGCTGAATTACTTTCTTTTTTTTTTTTCATCCAATAAACTCATTAAAATTAGCTTATTCCAAAGCATATTTTAATAAAAAAAATTAAAATTGTAAAAAATATTTTACCTTAAACGTTTTTATTTAATTATAAAATTAAAACACATTATCGAATGTAATCAAACTTTCTGACGGAAGCTTTGAAACTATTACCTCTAGGTTTGTTCTTTGGCATTGTTTGCCTCACGTCGCTTTTCTCTACTATGTTTTCACATTGAAAGAAATCGAGGTAAAGTAATAAATCCAAATATATGCTTTTAATGATTATATGGTATAATATTAAATAAATTTCGAAAAAATATTCAAATATTCAAAAATATTCAAATATTAAAAAAAAAGTGGGTTGGATTGGACAACGCTGAGCACAAACTCCAAAAATCGAAAATAGTACTTTCTGTACTTTATGTAGCGTAATGGACCTATCTATGCATTATTTTCAAGTTTGAAGTTCCTTTCAAAAATTCTGGTTAGTTGATTGCTAAGAATTTCAAAAACATGGTTTTTGAAGAAAGTTGAAATTTGAAAGAATGACTATAGACACAGGAAAACACCCGAAAACAACATTTTAGAGGGGCAAAAAAAAGCTGACATTTGGGTTCTATATGGCAAATCGCAGAAAATTTCGAATTTTATGTCCATTTTAGGGGGGAGGAAAGTTTAGCTACGCCCAGAGCAAAATATTGGATCTTGCCGATTAATGTTCTATGAATAAAAAAAATAATTAGTGAACAAAGTTTTTAAAAATATATATATATAGTAAATATATATATATATTATATATATATTATAATTTATATATTATATATAATTATATACTATATATATATATATATTATTATATATATATATATATAATATAGATATATATATATATAATATTATATAATAATTATAGACTATATATATATATATATATATATCTTCAATATACTAATATATATTATATATATATAATTATTTATAAATATAATATATATATATATATATTATATTATATATATATATATATAATATATATATTATATATATATATATCTATATATATATATATAATTTATATATATATAATATATTATATATTATATATATATAAATATTATATATGTATATATATATATAATATATATAGATATATATAATATTATATATATATATATATATATAATATATTTATTATTATTATATTATAATAGTATATATATATATAAATATATATATATATTAATATAATATATTTTATATAATTTATATATATAGTATAATATATATATATATATATTATATAATTATATATTTTATATATTATATATTATATATACTATATATAGTATATATATATATATATATATATATATATATATATATATATTATATTATATATATATTATTATATATATATATTCAGTCTATTATATATATATATATACTATATTATATATATAGTATATATAATATATATATATATAATATATATGTAATATATATTTATATTATATATATATTATATATATTATATATATATAATATATAGTATATATATATGAATATGATATATATTAATTAATATTATTATATATCTAATATATATATAGTATATAAATATTAGATTATATATATATATATATATATACTTATATATATTTTGGGAGACCAAACCTCGCCTATGACAAGGGTATGTCATTAAAAATATTGCGAGAGCAGGTAGATTGTATTTAGCTTTCTCACAAACGGAACGTGAAATGGAGGAAGAAAAAAAAAAATTGAAGGAGGATCGAGTTTATTGTGAATGGGAGAAAGGTTTATAGAAGAAAGTAAAGAAAAAGATTGTTCCCGAAATTGTAAATGAATTTTATGTTATTTTTATTTATTTAATAGTTGTTTTTTAAAGATAAAGAAAGAATAGATTTTTAATTTTGTTATATTTTAGGGACTAGTTTACCCGGTTCTTGAAACTTGCAAGAATTTATATTGGTTTCAGAAGAGGTTTGCCTACATACTTGTTTCAGACGAAGTTCATTCTTTGCGAAGCGAAAATATTGAATTATTTGAGATTGAAAAACTATTAAAAACAAAAGACGCCAAAATTTTGAAAGGTTATTTTGTGCATTGTAAATCTCAACCGATAAGGTGAGTTTATTTTCGTTATTTGCATAACTATAAAAGTGATTATTGCGTGATTTGAGAATGTTCTCATTCTTATAAACAGTTGTTTAGCGTGCTAAAATAATATACACTAGTCAATGAGTGTACAGCCGAGGGTAAGTCTCGTTGTTTAGAATTTCAGTTTTCTTTTAGCTACTTTGTGTTTCTGCCCTTTAAATTTATAAACATTTACTGTTTTAACAGGAGTAATTACGATATCTAGCAGCGATATATAAGATGCATATTGTAATCATTTACAATTTGACAAACATTTGTGAAATAATTGTTAAAGATCTTTCGTAATTATTAGATACCGATGCCCAAGACTCAGAATTCTGGTTCCAAGGTCCTGTCTGCTGGAATGATCCCGTCTTCCGAACTCTGTTGTTGCATCTATTTACTAATAAAGATTTAGTTAGTTTGTAAAAAGTGTAGGTTTGGTTTTATTAATTTGCAATAGGCATTTGTGTTTTTATATATGTTAAAATTAAGTTTGTGTTTTAACCTCTTCTTTCCATTTGCAATTTGGGAGAGTTTAGAAAGGTTACTTAACGACGGATGGTTGGTCGGTATAATAAATATATCTATATTATAATATGGAAAGCATATATGTATATATATAATTATTTATAGTATTTTTCATATATACCCATATATATATGTTCCAATGTGCAAATATATATATATATCAATATATTTTATAAATATATATATTATATAGATTATATTATATATTATACTATTAAATAATAATATAAATAATATATTCTTAATATAAATATAATTAATATAACATATATATTTATATAATATATATATAATAATATATAATTAATATTTAATATAATATATATATATTATATATATATATTAATTAATATATAATATATATATATATATATAATATATATATATATACATATACTAATTAAAATATTATATATATAATAGTATACTAAATATATATAATATTTAATCAAATTATATATAATATATATGTTAATATATTATAATTATATAATATATATATATAATATAAATATTCTTCAGTTATAGCATTTGATATAAAGGTTTAATAATAATTTTAAAATGGGATATTATAATAAATTAATAAAACATAATGATATAATAAATATACATCTTAAAAATAAACATAATTTATAAATTTATATTATCCATAAAAATATAATATATTAAATATAAATTATATAAAAGAGATAACGAATAAATATTCTTTATTTATATATAATATATTATATATATATTATATATATATATTGTTCGTTTGTTGAGATTCGCACTTATATGTTTATCTAATAATTCAGGAATTACATATACAAGAAAACATCGATATGGTTTTAAGTCTGAAAGGCAAGTTTTCTTATTCAGAAACTGAGTTTTACTCAAATTATATCAAAGAATTTCTTACCGGAAGACACTCATTCTTAAAATTTTCAAAAAAGATAAATGATAAACCAAATTATTGCATGATGGATATCTACAAATTCAAATATGCAAACCCTATTTATCAATACAAATCCCCCAAACATCCTAATTCTTCGTTCAAATATATAAGTATATATATATATATATATATAGTATATATATATATATATATTATATATATATTATATATAAATTATAATATAAATATATAATATAATATATATATTATTTAGTTATAACATTTAATATAATGATTTAATAATAATATTATATTATTATTCTTATTGTTATTTTAAATTTTAATTTTAATTTTATTTTAAATTTTAATTTTTAATTTTAATTTTAATTTTATTTTAATTTTATTTAATTTTATTTAATTTTATTTTAATTTAATTTTAATTTTAATTTTTAATTTTAATTTTAATTTTAATTTTATTTTAATTTTATTTTAATTTTATTTTATTTTATTTTATTTTAATTTTATTGTAATTTAATTTTAATTTTAATTCTAATTTTAATTTAATTTTAATTTAATTTTAATTTAATTTTAATTTTTAATTTTATTTTAATTTTAATTTTAATTTTAATTTTAATTTTATTTTAATTTTAATTTATTTTATTTTATTTTAATTTAATTTAATTTTATTTTATTTTTAATTTAATTTTAATTTAATTTTAATTTTAATTTTAAATATTATTTAATTTTAAAATATTAATTTTAATTTTAATTTTACTTTTAATTTAATTTTAATTTTAAAATATTTAATTTTAATTAAAATATTTCATTTTAAATATTAATGGTATTTTTAAATTATTTATGTTTAATTATAAATGATTAATTTTAATTTTAAATATTAATTTTAATTTTAAAATATCTAATTTTATTTTAAAAAAGATTAATTTTAATTTTAAATATTATATTATATATTTTACCATATAATTTTAGATTTTAAAAAATAATTTAAAATTTTGAAAACAATTAATTGTAAGTGTTGCTAATGTTAAGTTTAAAGCTAATTAATATTAAAATATTAATTTTAAATATTAATTTTAAAATTTAATATTAAATAGAAATTGTTTAAAATATTTAATTTTAAACTTTAATATTAAATATATTATTTAAAATATTAATTTAAAATATTAATTTTAAATATTAATTTGACAATATTGATTTTCAAATCATTATTTTAAAATTATTAATTTTCAAAATATTAATTACATATTATTTTAAAAATGATTAATTTTAAAATGATTAATTTGTAAAAATATTAATTTAAAAATATTATTTTAAAATATTAATTTTAAATTTAATTTAAAATATTAATTTTAAAATATTAATTTGAAAATATTAATTTTAAAATATTAATTTAAAAATTAATTTTAAATGATTAATTTTAAAATAATTTTAAAATATTTAATTTTAAATATTAATTTTAACATATTATTTTTAAAATATTAATTTAAAAATTATTATTTTAAAATATTAATTTTAAAATATTTATTTTAAAATATAATTTTAAAATATTTAATTTTAAAATATTAATTTAAATATTAATTTAATTATTAATTTTGATAAATATATTTTCAGAAATATTTTTTTTAAAACATTATTTGTAAGTTTTTTATTTTTAAATTTAATTTAAAAGTATTAATTTTAAAATATAAATTTTAAAATATTAATGTTTAAAATAATTAATTTGTAAATATTAATTTTAAAAATATTAATTTTAAAATATTATATTGAAAAATATATTTTAAATTTAATTTAAATATTAATTTTCAATATAATTTAAAATATTAATTTACCAATATTAATTTTAAAAATATTATTTTAATATTAACGTTTAAAATGTTTAAAAATATAATTTTAAATTATTATTTTAAATATTAATGTTTAAATCATTAATTAAATATTAATTTTAAAATATTAATTTTTAAAATTAAATCATTATAAAATATTAATTTTAAAATATGATTTTAAAATATAATTTTAAAATAGATTAATTTAAATATAATTTAAAATATTAATTTTAAACTTTAATTTTAATTTAATTTTAAATATTAATTTTAAATATTAATTTAAAATTATTAATTTAAAACTATTAATTTAAAAGATATTAATTTTAAAATATTAATTTTTACGAATATTAATTTAATATTAATTTTTAAAATATTAATTTTAAACTTTCATTTATAAAAATTTATTTTAAAATAGTAATTTTAAAATACATTAATTTTAAAATATAATTTTAATACAATTTTTAATATAATTTTAAAATATAATTGTTCATATATTTTTAAAATATAATTTTTAATATAATTGTTAAAATATTATTTTAAAATATTATTTTAAATTAATTTAAATATTATTTTAAAATATTAATTTTAAATAATTAATTTTAAAATATCAGTTTTAAGATTAATTTTTAAAATATTAATTTATAAAATATAACTTTCTCATATTAATTTAAATTTATTAATTTAAAGTATTAAGTTTAAAATATTAATGTTACATTATTCCCTCAATATTCTTAATTTGAAAATATTAATTTAAAAGATATGATATTAAAATATATTTTAGAATATTAAATTTAAATTACTTTTAAAATATTAATTTTTAAAATGATTAATTTTAAAATATTATTTTAAATATTAATTTTAAAATATTAAGTTTTAACAATATTAATTTATAAAATATTAATTTTACATATTAATTTAAATATAATTTTAAAATATTAATTTTATTTTAATTTTATAATATAATTTTAAAATATTAATTTTATAATATTAATTTTATAAAATATTTTTTTAAAAAAATAAGTTTTAAAATATTACTTTTAAATATAATTTAATATTATTTTAAAATAAATTTAAAATTATTTTAAATATTAATTTTAAGATATTAATTTTAAAAATTTAATTTTAAAATATTATTTTCAAATATTAATTAAGATTAATTTTAAAATATTTTATTAATAAAATTTTAAATATTAATTTTAAAATATTAATTTTAAAATATTGAATTTTAAATATAATTATAAAATATTATTTTAAAAATATTAATTTTAAAATATTAATTTAAAAGAAAGCTTCTACGCGTGTTAATAGAAAAGAAAAAGTTCCTTTAATATATTTCTTTTAAATATTAATTTATAAATATTATTTTAAAATATTTATTTAAATATTAATTTTAAAATATTATTGAAAATATTATTTAAAATATTATTTGCAAAATATTATTTTTTACAAATATTAATTTTTAAAATATGATTTTAAATATAATGTTTTAAAAATATTAAATTTTAAAATATTAGTTTAAAATACTAATTTAAAATATATTAATTATTAAATTATTAATGTTAAAATATTAATTTTAAATATTAATTTTAAAATATTAATTTTAAACAAATTAATTTTAAAATGATTAATTTTAAAAATTATTTTAAATATTAATTTTCGAAAATATTAAATTTTAAAATGATATTTTAATGTATATTTTTCAATATTGAATTTTAAATATGTAATTTAAAGTAATATAATTCTTAAAATATTAATTTAAAAGTATATTAAAAAAGTATTAATTTTAAATATATTATTTTAAATATTATTTTAAAATAGTTATTTTAAATATTAATTTTAAAAATATTATTTTAAAATTAATTGTAAATATTATTTTAAAATTATTAATTTTAAATAATTTAGAATATTAATTTTAAATTATTATTTTAAATATTAAATTTTAAAATATTAATTTTAAAATGTTCATTTTAAAATATTAATTTTAAAAAATATTATTTTAAATATAATTTTAAAATATTATTTTAATATTAATTTTAAATATTAGATTTTAAAATATTAATTTTAAAATATTAATTTAAATATTTATTTTAAATATTAATTTTTAAATATTTATTTAAAATATTAATTTAAAATATTAAATTAAAATATTATTTTAAATATTAATTTTAAAATATTAATTATTAAAATATTAATTTTAAAATATTAATTTTTAAAAGTTATTTAAATATAATTGTTAAAATATTAATTTATAAAATATTTAATTTTAAAAATATTAATTTTAAATATTAATTTTAAATATTAATTTTAAAAATAATTAATTTTAAAATATTAATTTTAACAATATTAACTTTAAATATTAATTTAAATATTAATGTTCGTGTTATCGAACTTGAAGTTAGATGCATTATTTTAAAAGATTAATTTATAAAAATATTAATTTAACATATTATTTCTAAAATATTTATTTTAAAATATTAATTTAAAAATTAAATTAAATATATTTTTAACTATTAATTTTCAATATATATTTTAAAAATAGTTTTTTCAAATAGTTAATATTAAATATTAGATTTTAAATATTAATTTTAAATATTAATTTTAAAATATTAATTTTAAAATATTATTTTAAATATTAATTTAAAATATTAATTTTAAATATTATTTTAAAATATTAATTTTAAAATAATAATTTTAAAATATTTAATTTATAAATATTAATTTTAAATATTAATTGTAAATATTTTTAAAATATAATTTTTTAAAATATTAATTTAAAATAATTTTAATATTAATATATTGAAATATTATTATTAAATATTAATTTTAAAAATATTAATTTTAAAGTATTAATGTTAAAGGAAATTTAATTTTAATCTTAATTTTTAAAATATTGATCTAAATATTAATTTATATTATAATTTCTAAAATAAATTTTAAAATATTAATTTTAATAATAATTTTAAAATATTAATTTTAAAATATATAATTTTAAAATATTAATTTTTAAATATTATTTTAATATTAATTTATAAAATATTAATTTTAAATTTAATTTTAAAATATTAATTTTAAAATATTAATTTTAAATATATTTTACAAAGAATATTATTTTCAAAATATAATTTTAAATATTAATTTTAATATTATTTTTAAATATTAATTTTAACATATTAATTTTAAAATATTAATTTTAAAATATTAATTTAAAATATTAAGTTTTAAATATTAATTTTAACATTTTTAATTTTTAAAATATTAATTTTAAATTTTAATTTTAAAATTTTATTTAAAATATTAATTTTAAAATATTATTTTAAAATTTTAATTTTTAAAATTTTAATTTTAAATATCTTAATTTTAAAATTTAATATCGAAATTTTGATTTAATTTTAATTTTAAAAATTTTAATTGTTAAAATTTTTATTTTAAATTTTAAAATGAAAATTTTAAATTAAAATTTTAATATATTTAAAAATTTTATTTTTAGAATTGTATTATTAATTAAACGCAATATGGATACTAAATCCAAAAATGCTGCGAATACAATCGATGAAAAGCTGAAATTTAAAAAACAGTAATTAACAGACCTATTAACAGGACTGTCGCGAGATACATGGTTATTATACTATAAATTAAAAAAATTACCTCAGTACATTCTTAGGAATATACTATGCACTAATACACCCCCACTTACTTATTGTCTTCCTATCTACGGTACCACAAGTAACTTAGTAATATAACCTGTAATTGTAATCCAGAAGCGATTTATTCGCCTCATTTAGCAATCAAGAATTGTTACAGCCACACCAAAACTTATTCAAACGCAAAGATATGGCAACTTTAAAAAACTTTAATTATAATCCCTCCTTGAAGAAATACATAAATTATTCATACACCAATGATGTGGCTTTTTGCTAGCAAATGTTTCATTCAAACAAAGCAATGGCACGAAGCAAATCAGATAAATCTAAGAAATATACTTACATAAACCCTCCTTCTGTAGACTAAAAAAAAAAGCCACATCAAAGCGTCAGCTACAAAGCAGCTAACTTTACAACTCAATGCCACAAGACATTAAAACTGAAAATTCTAAACAAATCTTTTGCTAAAAAAGTAACATCGTGTTATATCTACTTATAATATTCATAACTAACTAAACCAGTATTTAAACCTACCGTAAAAATCAGCTACTACCCTTATCACTATTATTTTACTATTATTTTTATTATTATTATTCTTATATTATATTATTTATTGATCTTATTATTATATTATTATTATTATTCTTATTATTATTACTAATTATTTATTATTATTATTATTATTATTTATTATGATATTATATGTTGTATTTTATTTTATTATTTTATTATTATTATTATTATAATTATAGTTATATTTAATTGTATTGAATTTATTATTATTATAATTATTCTTATTATTCTTATTGTTTATCTTAACATTATTATGCTTTATTCTTTATCAACTATTTATTATTATAATTATCATTATTGTACCACTTTCTACTTCATCCATTATTTTGGACAGTGCTGGTGCTGGTCAAATTGTTGAAACTTCACAGAGAATCGTCTTGGTTTTATTCTTATACCTAATTGACATGGATGAATATTTTGTTACTGCTGCTCTTTGAGAGGATGTGGTGTCTTCAATACCAACAGGTATTATTAGTTAATTAGTTAATCTTTAATCTATACTTAATCAAACTGGTTTAATCAAGTTTTCTAAAACAAACATTATTTTAAACAGGAAACTGACAACATAAATTTACGTTCATAAACAACTTTTGCTAATATATAATAATGCATCGTTTAGTTCCCGGAAAATTTCCTAAACCTTCTAGTCTCTTTAAGTAATGTAAATAATTAGGTCTTAATTATACTTTATTTTCAAAATTTCACGTTAAGAAACTAAAAAGTAAAAATGAATGTCTACTATTTTTTAACTTTTCAAAATAATTAATAAAAATTATTAAAGAAAAGGACAAATTAATATTCTATAATCTGAGTCGGAAAAACCTAGCAACCTTGTTGTTAGTGTGGTGCCATCATTTAAAGAAAAAATATTCTCGGATTTGTGGAATTTGCTGCAATGGATACTTATTAACTATAGCCACAACAAAATATAATTTTCTACAGAACTAAGATTTTGATGCAGATGCGTCAGACAGGGCTATATTAGCTGTTCAATTATGGCAGGGAAAGACGTTGACGTTCAAGCATTTTGCAATTGAAGGATAAAAATGCGCTGTTCTTTAACTGTTACTGTGCAAGGTACAAAATGAAACTTGTTGTGAACGATTTGAATTGTCCTTGAAATACTTTAACAAGGTTTCCACAGTAAAGAATATAAATAACTTCCGTGAATCTGTTCTTCGAAGAAATTAAGCCGTAAGCATGTCCGTTTTCATAGGCATTGTTATATTTATGGAAAAATTTCTTGGCATCATCCAAGGGATGCAAAGGTTATCAGAGGGTGATAATGCAACGATAAAAATTGCTTTTTACCTACACTGTGCTGCGAAAGTTTTATTGTTAAATATTCCGCATTATTGGAATTTGTAGCAAATGCTTTGCAGTCAAAAGGTATCGGTATAGTAGTGTTTGACTCACATTAAAAGAATACTAACAGTTGTAAAAAGTCAGTGATACTTTGGATGTGCTGTAAGCCAAAAATTATTACCTGATGCCCGCATAAATCCTGAGAGTATTCAAGCAAATCCTAGCGTACGTCAAACAGCAGCATTCAAACCCGGCCAATTTTCAACTGTTAAGGAATTCCGTAAAACAATTTTCTTTATCCCTTACTTTTGAACTTTTAATTGATTCTCTTGGAGTAACGGTTTTCTGATGGAAACTTTGGCCCCTTTTCAATGTTGTTTATTACATTTCAAGTTAAACCGAACGTGTGGAACATTTGAGGAAAATCACACAAATTTTTAAATGATGAAGATGAGCTATGATACAGACTCTGATCGATAAAAAAAATAGCGAAAAGCACAAATGTGAAGGGCAAAAATCTGGCTGATTCACGAAAATTAAAACATTATATATAATAATATATATAATACATATATATATAATATATATATTATAATAATATATATATATAATATTACTATATATATATATATATATATTTTTTTTTTTTTTAGTTAGACAGGTCCTGACGGAATACTGCTCACAAAGAAGCGGACACACTGGGTGAAATAATAAACTATTTTTAAGTCACTTGGAGCAAATATTTCAAACGTCAAAGGAAAATTTGAATAGAGAAATAAATATTCAGTCAATTAAAAATAAACAAAAACTAAACAAAAGTACATCCTTGCATTATAAAGTCCTGAAATTACGTAACAAAATCAAAAATTATGAAGAATATTCACTTCTTGTAGAAACAAGAAAATAGAGTTTACTACTAAAGTGGGAAGATTCGGATAAGATATGGGATAATCTTTTGGAGGGTGTTATGGATCGTAAAGTAGGGAAATGACGGCGGCGAATAGGGTCCAGCTGGGAACAATCAATGAAGATATGGTGAACAGATGGCGGGGTATGACTACGGCAAAATTTGCAAATGGGAGGAGGGTTCCGTGACATATAGTGACTGTGAGTGATTTTGGTGTGGCCAATACGGAGGCGTGCAAGTATCACCTCGTGTAAGCGCTTTCGTCGGTGGGAGGAAGACCACTCCCGATGATCGGCTTTATATTTCTAAGTTTCGCTCCTCTCTGATCATTCGTCCAGCGCTCTTGCCAATAAGATCGAAAACCTTGTCGGAGATCAGGATAGTAATCGGTTGATGGGAGTAGGCCGTTGTGTCGAATGGCATCCGGGAGGTACCTGGAACAACTCCGAAAAGAGGAGGTGGCCATTTTGGCCTCTCTGTCAGCAATTTTATTGCCAGTTACCCCTACATGAGAGGGGGTCCAACATAAAATAATTTGTTTCTTGCGGGAATGGAGCAGCCGAAGAAATTGCTGCACAGCAGATACATGTGTTTTTAGAATAAGGGTTTTAAGCGCTTGTAGCGCGCTGAGCGAATCTGAATAAATGACATAAGAGTGATCTTGGTTAAGGATTAGAATTCGAGAAAGCGCAATCATTATAGCCATTAATTCTGCTGTGAAAATTGAAGCATGAGGGGGGAGGGTATGGGAAAGGTTGCATCAGGAAAGACAGCAGATGCGCCCCACACTGTTCCCGGTTTTAAAGCCATCAGTAAATACTGGAGTAAACTCATCATGAACTGCGGAATGAGACAGGAATGATGCCTTTAACAAGGCAGCAGAATGGCTAGATTTGGAGAGAGAGGTCAGAGCCAAGCAAATGGTGGGAGCAGGGAATAACCAAGGTGTGTATCCTTCATCGTATGAGAAAGGCAGCACCTTTTGTAAAGGGATGTTAAGGAAATTAAGGATGTTATGAACCGTGTTCGCAAATGGCCAGTAATTAGGATTCTGAGGTACCTCCTGCAGAATCGGTGTCAGAGCAGACGGTATTGGGGTTTGAAAACGAAGATAACTTGTACACATGATGTATTCTCTTCGAAGAGAGAGAGAGTGGCATCACATTGGCTTCAACTTCAAGGCTTACCCGGGGGGACGATCGGAAGGCTCCAGTGGAGATACGGATCGCCTCGTTTTGTATGGGATCCAACAGATGCAGTAGAGTAGGGGAGGCCTGACCATATACTACACAGCCATAGTCAAGCTTCGATCGAACTAGGGCGATATATAGACGTAAAAGGGACTTTTTGATTTTGAGGCGAGATGACGTAATACGTCAAGCGCGCGATGACAAGTTGTTTTCAGGTGTTTAATATGTGGGGCATATGTTAAGTGGTCATCTAGAATGAGTCCTAGAAATTTGACCTGTGAAGTAATAGGAATGGGTGAACCATATAAGGTTAGGTTCGCTGGAAGAAGGTGGCAAGTTCTTCGATTCCCTTTTTTCTTAAAAAGCACTGCTGAGGTTTTGATGGGAGAAAAATGGAAGCCATGGGAGTAACCCCATTGTGAAATATTCTCAATAGCTAGTTGAAGTTGCCGTTCGAGAAAAGGCAGCCTGGTGCCGGGTATGTATAACGCAAGGTATCGACATAGAGAGAGAAATTGACAGGTCTTGGGATAGAAGGTAATCGAATATCAATTGAATCCGAGAGAGCAAATAGTAGTTACACTTAGACACGTACCCTGCTGAACGCCGTTCATCCAGAGTAAAGTGCGTGACAGAATAGAATTAGAAGGAATGCAACGAAACCTGGAATAGATCTGTTGTGACTGAAGGCATTTGATGAAAAAAGATGGGAGTGTCGCGGAAACCAAGCGAAGAAGTTTAAGGAAGAATCAATAGTTCTCCAACGTTGTTGTGCGTAAGCTTTCTCAAGGCAAAAAAACACCAAGAACATCCCACACAGTAGAGAAGGCTTCCCAGATGTCATGGTCTAGTTTCACCAAGGGGTCCGCAGCTCGAACGATTTTTGCGGAAACCATACTGGAAGTTTGAAAAAGAAAGCTTGACGGCTCTCCAGAGCAGGGAGTAAGCGGCCAGAAACCCATTTTCTCCATTAATTTTACAGGAATGACAGGGTCAGCGAAGATTGGGTCTTTGGTTGTCCCCCTAGCTCGCGATCTTTTCCAGGGTTTTGGATAGGGAATTACAAAAAGTCTTGTAGTCCAAATAGATGGAATAGAGATTCGAATCCAGATTTCTTTATATAGGATCCAGCAAAAATGCTTGACGGGCGCAAGGATGGTATGACGGAGCATGATACGAATTTTATGCCGTGGACCAAGGGCACCGTCTTTGCAATTCGCCAGTGCAGTTTGATACTTTGCAAGTGTAAAAAGACGGTTGTATGGTCTATGATTCTTCCCTTTGTCGCGTGTTTGAAACAGTCTGGTCAGTGCTGTGTCAGTGTTCTTCAAGTTTTTTGAAAGGCTTCAGTGTAACGGCTGAAACAACTCGAGTGGCTAGCAAAACTATAACCTAACGCATCCGCTACAGGAGCCCGCCATCATCAGGCAAACTGGGAGAGAGACGAAGTTCCGCAGGAGTGAGGTCGTATCAGTGTATATTTCCAGGCCCATAAACGAAGGGACGAGCTGAGAGTTATTGGAGCGATGAGAGAATTTTTCTGCTGGGCAACTTCTCCACACAAAGGAAGGGAGTTGTGAGTTAAACAGTCGATATGTAATCGAAAATTATTGTTTACGCGCTGGCGATTTAATTAGCGAGATCTCGCTGCGGCTGCTTTAAAAATAATCTGTTTGGGGTGGTACGGTTCCTTTTGTTATTGGCCTGTAGAGTTCTCTTCTTCTCTCGTTGGCTTGGTGCACACTCTTGGCACCCCCAAGGGGCGTGTTGCCCGACCGGCCTGCCTGAGGGAAGATTGCGGAATGCAAGCTTCCGCTTCTGTGATGATAACTTGCTGGAAAAGCGAAAGGCATCTCAACAGTCGGAAACTGGTTATTGAAGGGAGAAAGAAGGATAGCTGTGGCCTGATAAAAAGGAGCCCACTCCGCTCGATCATAACGCCAGCTGGAGTTGGGTTTTTGCATTGGCTTGGAAACAAAGCTTATTTTAATGCTATTGGTATGTGATCCACTTGCCGAATAAATGAATCAAAGCGGGACCAGGTTAAAACGATCCATAAGGGAATGGGAGCAAAAGTAAATATCAATACAAGAAGAAGGATGTGTGTATCTAAACGTTCATAGGTAGGGAGTCCTGGTTAAGGCCTCCCAGGGAAAAGGGGGTTAGGAGATCTATGAAGATCTTGGACTTGGACGAAGTGACAGATTTGTGAATGAGTATTCCTGCACCTCCCCTATCATTGTCACCTCTTTCTATAGAAGTTAAAGGCGATTTATATTCAGATGGTTAAAAGAAGTCACGATGACATAGCGAAGTTCCTGGAAAAACATATACACTTTGTGTTACATATGTTTGTTAGGGGTTGAACAATTCTTTCGAAATTAGAGTAATAGCCACGACAATTCATTGAAGAAAGGGTCATGAGAGTATGAATATTATTTGATGGTCTTTTTAGAGGACCAATTATCTCTATGTGACTGTAGGGTAGTTGTGTGGAGGTTGGGTTCGGATAGAGAGGGAAGGTTGAGACGTGGGTCTCGGCGAGGAGGGGCAACAAACCCTGGGGAGAAAGGGTGGTCATACACCAGAGATTTATGTTGTATGACCTCTTTTTTTTTGGGGGGGGGGAAGTTTTCAGATGTATTTGGTGAAAGAGCTTCACCATGAATGCGAGATAAGTTGAATTCAACCAAATTCCAACTTGTTATGTGGGTTTTGGTTGGTTAATAGAAGCAGCCTTCGTTAATGCTTCATTATTATTAGTGAGAGCTGGTATCATATCCGCTGTGGCAAAGCAGTATTCAGAAATGTGGGAGGGACATAGAGTTGTTTCCATGGAAAGGGGGAAGGAAAGGTGTAACCGAAAGGGTATTGTCTTTTTGAGAATGTGTTGGGGTTACGATTAGGATTGGGGAAAAAAACGCTTTTTTCAAATCGTTTTTTTTTTTCAAGAAAAAAACGTTTTTTTCATGTTTTTTCGTTTTTTTCAGTTTTTTTCGTTTTTCATTAAATGTATTTTTAAAATTTATAAAGAGGCTAATATGATATTTCACTTGAGTATTTTCATTTTCAAATATAAGGATAATTGAAATTAAACAAATATTCCATTATGATTTATAAAATAGCCGAACTAGGTACCTTTCTATTATATTTTATCAATTGTTTTCGTTTACAATTTACAGTAGGTTGTGGCCTGCAACTGCTGTTTGTAGGCTTCTACTTACTAATTTAACCATGTATTTTACATTTGTATCATATAATCATATTTATTTAATTACTTTAAATATTAAATGATATTATAAATTTATATAGAATGGGTCTGAATGACAAAACTCAAAAAGGACTTAAGGGAGGCAAATGAAATAAAAAAATATTGAAATTAAAAACTATACCAAGATTGTAAATGAAGGAGGATGAGTGAATGGCTAAATTAAATATTTGGCTTTGGAATATCAACTTTTGATTTACTAATCACTAGTCCCACTCCCCAGTCACTACTGAGTACTGGAAACTACTGTTCAAGCTCATTATCACTTGGGCTCATTCAGCGTGATCAGCCACATTTAATTTGATGATTGATAAGCCTGATATCTCAGTCGTATGAAGTATCGCTGTGAGAATGAAGTGTGAAGGAGCAGGGGCAGTAACAGGACTCTTAAGCTTAGCTGCCTTAGCATAATCATCTCTCTCAGTTGGCAAATTTTCAGAATTTCCTAGTTCTAGATTATGAGCAATAAATACTAGTTTTGCAACGTCTACACAACAAGTTATATTTCATGTGAGGGCCTTTGCTACCTTTTATTTCCTTAAAAAGTACAGTCACACGACTTTTTGCACGTGGTATTTCTAAATTCTGATTAAATAATTATGATAAAAATGTTACTGAAAGCTGAAACAGAGTAAGAAAACATTAATGAAGCCACAAACAAAATATTATGATATTCAAAATTCAGAATATAAAATAAAAATATGGAAAACCCATAAAAATTTTGAACACAAACTCAGGGGCTTCCACCTTGTAGGAAATTGGAACCAAAAAAATGTCCAAATTAGAGCATATTTAAAAAATTTATAAGATAATTGTTCAAACATGTAAATTCCACAACTTAATTGAAAAAAAAACGAAAAAAAACAAATTTTTCTTGTTTTTTTTTTCAGGCTGTTTTTTTTTTTCATGAAAAAAACCGTTTTTTTTTTTCGGAAAAAAACGAGCTTGTTTTTTTCCTTTCCCAACCCTAGTTACGATATCGATTTCCAATATGGGATTCAATGAATTGGCAAGGTCTGATTCTGGAGATTTTTCCAGTACTTCATCATGCGGGTGATTTTGGGAAATTGGGCAGTTTGATTGGAGAATGGGGACCTCTGGGTCTATCTTCATGCCTCCAAGAGACCCAGAACGCTTAGAGCGTTTGCGACATTTACGTTGAACAGTTTTCCATTCACCTTTCTCGGAAGTGCAGGAAACATTAGAATGAGAATGGGTCATCGCATCAAGCTCCATTTGGGAGCTGTTATCCAATTCATCTTCTAGGGTATAGAATCCCTTAGAGAGCGCTGATAAAGGAAACTCGGGAGAAGAGTTATAGGAAGAATCAGAAGAGCTAAAACTGTCTTGTAGACTATTAGATGGTTGGTTGGTGGGTTGTTCAAGACTTAGTCCTTTTACATCCACCAACGATTTAATTGCACCAGTCACCTTCCAGCCATTCACAACTTTCCTACTACACTCTGCATCATCCGTTCCCTTTTCATCCAAAATATATCCTAAATATTTAAACTCAGACACTTGTTCCAGCTGCTCACCATCTAACATAACTTCACACAGAGGACTGTCCTCACTCACATCCATAACCTTACTCTTATATAAGTTTACTTTCAAACCCATCCTTTTGCACACCCTGCCAATCCTCTCAAACTCTCTTCAGATTCACCACACAAAACCAAATCATCCGCATATAATAGGTAGGGCACCCTCCACTCACCTCCATTATCTATCATTCTAACACCATTTCCTGAAACCCCCATATCTAATTCTTTCATAACTCCATCCATATACAAATTGAATAACCAAGGGGACATAATACACCTCCTTGCCTCACTCGCTATTAAATTTAACCAATCACTTTTGAACCATTTATTCTTACACACGCTTCACTATCGTCATACATATTTTGATTCCATTCAGAAGCCTACCACCAACACCATATATTACTAACACCTGCCATAGAGCTTCCCTATTAATTCTATCATACGCCTGTTGCAAATCCATAAAACCTAAATACAATTTATTCTTCTTCTCCCTCATTTTCTCAGTCATTTGTTTCAATGTAAAGATTTGATCCACACATCCTCTACCACTCCTAAACGCACCTTGTTCTTCACCAATCAGTCACTCGACGCACTCTTTCGACTAAAATACCAGCATATATTTTCCCTACAACACTCAATAAAACTAATTCCCCTGTAATATTCCTACAGTTCCCCTTATCTCCCTTACCCTTATATAAGGGTACTATTACTGCTCTCCTCCAATCCCTCGGAACTATACCCTCCATAAAACGCTTTATTACACAACTTCCAAAATCCAATCAATCACCAATCTCGCCTCCGTTCGCTGGTCATTTCACCAGTAATTTCATCGATACCTGCAGATTTACCATTCTTTCAACTTTCTCCACTCTTATCCATTACCTCCTCCTTTGGCTAATGACCTCATCCCCAAAATACCTCTTCCTTCTTGCACCATCAAACCCACACCACATTCACTATCACCTCTTTCATTACTGTTTATATTATACAGATTCTCGAAGTGTCTTTCCACACTTCCCCTCACATCCATTTCATTTCAGCTTACGAAAGTACCATCCCTATTTCATTATTCTAGCAGGTTCCCCTTTATTCTCATTCTTAACCTTTGCGCTTTTTTTTCCAGAAGAGCTTCCTATTCCCTCCTAAGTCCCCATTCATCCTCCTTCCAAAACTGTTCATTACCTCTTCTTTCTCTACGTATGCACCTTTAGGTATTCTTTTTTTCCTCCTACCGTTATTCCAAACAATCTTTCTATGAAACTTCATCATTGGCTTTAGTACATTCAACCACCTTTCTTTTTTACTTTTAACCGCTTGCATCACCTCTTCATTCCACCACTCACTGTTAACATTCTTATTTCCTACTTTAGCACATCCACATACGTCTTTTGCACTGCTAATATATATATATATATATATATATATATATATATATATATATATATATATATATATATATATATATATATATATATATATAATATATAATATATATTGATATAAATTATATATATACATATATTTACAAAATAGGGGGACAAATTTGGAGGATATTTTTTTGTACCATTACAAGCGTTTTTTCTTTAAATAAAGTTACCTGTAAAGTTCTTCATTTAGTAGGTAAAATGAGTTAGAAAGGTGCAAGGGGTATGAGTGTGAATATTGATGTTTATGTTCCGTAGATGTTGTTATTAGCTACGAAAACTCTGCAACGTAAAGTAATAACCTATGTCACTTAGTATTGACACCGCTATAGATTTCTTGATAAGTACCACCTTATTATAGAGATAGGATGAATAATACTAGGAATATTGTTGATAGTATTCGAGCAATATTTACTCGGGAAACGGATACAAGCAATAACAATTATAATAAAAATAATGATGCGAATCATAATAATACTCCTAATATTACTAATAACAATATTAATGCCTTAATAACAATATTTATTAGATAAGTAATATATACTTTGATAATAGTAATAATACGAATAGGAACAGGAATAATAATTAACAAAAGTAAGGTAATAATTAAAATATTACTCACTAATAATAATAATAAATATAATAATAATAATAATAATAATAATTAATAATAATAATAATAAATAATAATAATAATAAATTAATAATAATAATAATAATAATAATTATATAATAATAATAATAATATAATAATAAATAAAAATAATAATAATAATAATAATAATAATAATAATAATAATAATAATAAATAATAATAATAATAATAAATAATAATTAATAATAATAATAATGATAATAATAAATTAATTAATAATAATAATAATAATAATAATAATGATAAAATAATAATAATAATAATAATAATAATAATAATAATGATAATTAAATAATAATAATAATAATAATAATAATAATAATAATAATAATAATAATAAATATTATATAATAATCATAATAATAATGATAAATAATAATTAATAATAACAATAATAATAATTAATAATAATAATAAAAAATAAGATAATAAAAATAATAATAAAAATTAATAATAAAAATAATAAATAAAAATAATAATTAAAATAATAATAAAAATAATAATTAATAAAATATTAACAATAATAAAATAATGATACTAATAATAATAATATTTAATAATAATAATAATAATAGATAATAATAATCATATAATAATAATAATAATAATAATAATAATTAATAATAAATAATAAAATAATAATAATAAATAATAATAATTAATAATAAATTAATAAAATTTAATAATAATAATATTAACAATAATATATAATTAAAAATACTAATAATTAAATAATAATTAATAATAATAATAATAATATAAATAACAATATTTAATAATAATAAGTAATAATTAATAATAATTAAAATAATAATAATAATTAATAATAAGTTAATAATAATAATAATAATAATAATAATAATGACAACTACTACTAACTACTACTACTACTAAATATAATAATAAAAAAGAATAATTAATAATAATAATAATAATAATTATAGTAAGAATAATAATTAATAATAATAATAATAATAATTAATTAATAATAAATAATAATAATAGATAATAATTAATAATAATAATAATAAACTATAATAATAATAATAATAAACCAAATCTATCGGAACATAAACACCAATATTCACAATCATACCATTTGGCACCTTCCTAAAACTCATTTACCTACTAAATGAGGAACTTTACAGGGTAACTTTATTTAAGACAAAACACTTGTAATGATACAAAGATAATATCCTCCAAATTTGTCCGCCTATTTTCGTAAACACCTGTATATATATAATATATATATATATATATATATATATATATATATATATATATATATATTATATATATATATATATATATAATATATATATATATATATATATATATAGAATATAATATAAATAACAATAATATATATTAGTATTATTATATATATATATTAAACTAACTACCCACTAGTCATTAAAGGTGATATTCTTTTACATTGTTACAGTGCTTGAGATTAAGATATTGAAGTCGAATTTCATTCTTACTATCATTTTATTTAGAAATTTATCGTTATTAAATTGTAAAATATGTAAACAATGAGAAAATTTTTTTTTATTAATTTGACAATTTCCTAAACAAGAACTTTTCCTTAACCTTTGCAAGCTTCGTGTTATGTCAATTTTTTTTTTTAAAAACACGACAGGCCAATTTAGGTTTATAGGAAACAAATATTGGTGCTTTAATATAAAATAAACTATTTATTCAATCAAGATAACAATGGAATAATTAAAAAGGGAAATGCATCTTTCCAGGTTTAATAGTTGCAAAATGGACAATGATAACTGGTAAACAATATTGATATTAACAAATAAAAGAGGGGTTACAAAAATGAAACGGTAAAATATTTTTGAAAATATTTTTAAGGGTACAAAATATTTTATTTAATATTTTTGATAACTAATATTCCGTGGTTGTTAAATACAAAAAAAAAAAACTCCTTTTGATAAAGATATACAAACTATGCGTATATATATATATATATATATATATATATATATATATAGATATAATACATACACATATATATATATATATATATATATATATATATATATATATATATATATATATATATATATATATATATATATATATATATATATATATATATATATATTATATATTATATATAAATAACACACAATATAAATATATATATGCAAATATTATATATAATATATATATTATAATATATTATAATATTATATATATATATATATTATATATATATATATATATATTAAACATTGAATAAAATACCACAATCAATAACCTTGAGATGTGAAGGATCTTCATAATCTATGAATTCATCCAATTTAGCAGGAGAAATTACCTTCCCAAATGGCATATTTGAATTAAAATTACTGGTTGAACGATAAATATCGAAGCTACCATTCGGGCTGAGATAAATATACATTTCATCGTTTTGAAATGTAAAATTACAATTTGTACAGTTATTTCCACAATAAATATAGTCAATCAGTCTTTTTGTTTCACAGTCATTTTCAATGGACTTTTCTACATTTAAAAGATGATTCATATGCCGTCTACCATAATATCCCTTCTTGTAGGAGGAACCCTTGTACGAAGGCCCGCATTCACCGGTGCAAAGTCTGATAAATTGATTGCA
>JABUQX010063505.1:0-10000 GCA_015478945.1 Trachelipus rathkii | reverse complement strand
CGCGTTTTCTCAGACTCTGGTTGAGTCAATAATTTTAAATGAAATTATGAATTAAATAAGTCGGTATAAGAGATGATCAAGTTAGCATAAAATTATTAATTAGTTAATTATTATAATTATGTTATTAATAATATTATTATTATTTCTTTCTAATGCAATTTAAATGGGGATTATTTAAAAAAATGACTGCTACTGAGTCGTCAGGCACATCCAAAGTTGCCTAGCCTTAGAGAATAAGGAACTATTTTTTGACTCAGAGAAGTAACAATTGCCACCGATCGCTACTATTAAAAAAGGAATCGAGTAGAAATTGATGCCGGCATCTTAAAGCTAGCCTAATTCGAAAGATCTTTATATACTATATAATATATATATAATATATATATATTATATATATATATATATATATATATAATATATAATATATATATATATGATATATAATATATATATAATATTATTATAACTATATATATATATATTATAATATATATATATATATATATAATATATATATTATATATATATATTATATATACTTATATTATATATTAAAGGCAAAACTCCGCGTCCCCGTCAGTGCACCCGGGCAACAGACACCAGAGGTGTCCTCGGCTAAAGGAGATAGGGCTAGGGAAGGATAGGCCTAGCAAGCCACTTCCCGAAATAAACTGCTTGCAGAACTCAAGCGCGAGCCTCGGAAGCCGGACAGAACTTTAGACGACGACTTCGGCGAGATTTACGGAATAGGAATCAGAAAAAACACTTTTAAGAATTATAGGTGTGCCACGATAAATGTGGGTACCTATGGAGATAAAGAGGAGGAGATAATAGATATCATGAAGGAGAGGAAGATAGATATGTTGGGGATGGCGGAGATGAGAGTGAGGGGGTGTGAGGAGTGTAAAGAGAGTAAAGAGATGGGAGAAGGATTTGTTCTGATGTATAGTGGGGTGAGAGAAGGAATAAGAAAGCATGGTGTCGGAATTATAGTGGGACCAAGACTGTCACCATGTATACAGAAAGTAAAAATTATAAATGAGAGGTTGATGATGTGCGTATTGAAGATAGGCCGGATAAAATATAGAATATACCAGATATATGCACCACAACAGGGGCACTCAGAGGAGGAAAAAAACTAGATTTATGGAATTGATGGAGGAAGAGGTGGGGGTGGAGGAGGAGGGGGAGAGGTGCTTGTTGATGGGAGATTTCAACGCTAGAGTAGGAAAGAGAAGAGAGATGGAGAGAGTATTGGGACCATTTGGAGAGGATACAAGAAACATGGAGGGAGAGGCGTTGATTGATTTTTGTGTGAGAAACGACCTAAAAATAATGAACACGTTTTTCAAGCACAGAGAGAGTCACATCTTTACGAGGTATAGATGGAATTGTTTTTCAAGCACAGAGAGTCTCACATCTTTACGAGGTATAGATGGAATCAGGTAACGCAACAATTCGATCAAAAATCGGTGATAGACTACATGATAGTCTCCGATAAAAGGATGGTTAAGAATGTAAAGGTGATCCCGGGAGTGTCCTTAGATGCGGATCATAGACTGGTGGTGGCGGACATGAAGATAAGAGGGAAGGGAGGAGTAAATGAGCAGAAGAGGGCAGTGATCAGAGTGGAGAAGTTTGAAGAACAAGAAACGAGACAAAATTATGAACGGGAAATGCAGGAAACCCTAAGGAATGAAGAAGAAAACGAAGACTTGACAGGATGTTCATTAAGCGAAGTTGGCAGAGAAAAACTCTTGGGTAAAAGATGCAGTAGGAGGCTACTAGGAGAGACACTTTACACCATGGTGGAAACGAAGATAGTGCAAAAAAGCAGATTAAAGTAAAAACAGGGGGAAAATGGGAGGAGTGGCTGAAAAGAAAGAACAGCGCAGCAAGGGAGGAATATGCTACAGCAAGGAATGAGGCAGAGAGAATATAGAGGAGGGCAAAAAAGATGGAGGCGGAGAGAATGGCAGGAGAAATAACGAGAGATGTAGGCGAAGGGAAGAAAAAGATATTTAAGATGGCGAAGGCGTATAGAAAACCAAAAACCGTAACTAGAAATATAAAAGATAGAAACGGAGAGATTCTTGTGAGACCGGAAGAAAGAAATGATAGATGGACCGAATACTATGAAGATCTGCTAAATGTAGAATACAGAGAACAAGAGGAAGAAGCTGTAGATCAGACGAGGGAGGAGCTAAGAGGAGGAGAAGGCGGAGAAGATACGGCTAGAAAGGAATTATGAGGAGCCGCTATAAAAAGGATTGAAGAAGGGAAAGGCCCCAGGAAGAGGATGGAGTGGCTGTGAGTTGGCTGGCGTGCGGAGCGGAGGAGAGGAGCTGAGCAGTGAGAATCATCAGTTTTCATGAACAATGCTTGGAGAAGAGGGAAAGGCTGCCGGAAAAGTGGGGGCAAAGCAATAATAAATACCATATATAAAAGCGCTAAGTAGCTGCAGGAGCTGTAATAATGATAGAGCATTTCACTGCATGGACCATCTGGCGAAAAATACGAAAAAATTTGGAAGAGGGAGGCTGAGAGAGAAGGTAGAGCAGAGACTCGGAGAAGAACAGTACGGGTATAGAAGAGGAAGAGGAACGACGGACCTCTTATTCACACTAAGAATGGTTTCGGAGAATTATGGCTGGGAATTTTTGGCCAAGGAGATTCTTTGTAGGCGTTCATACGACCTGCAAAAGGCATTTGTTATTCGGTGCCAAGGATAAAAAGCTCTGGAGAGCCTATGGGAGAGAATTATGGAGTGCAGGGTAGATTAAAAGAGCGCCAATAAGAAAGTTATGTATGAGAATGCAGTTTGTAATGGTTAGAACTGAGCTTGCCGAGAACGATTAGATAGGTTGAGGTGAAAACAGGAGTGAAGCAGGAGAGTGTTTTAGCCACTGTTGTTTATATTATATTTAGACGTGGTGATAAGGAAAGTGAGGGAGAGACTGGGAGAATTTGAAGGGGACATAATGGCATATGCGGACGATCTGGCATGTTGGAGCGAGAGAGAGGCAGACGATCAGAAAGGTGGTGAGTTCTTTACGGAGGAGTTGGAGGAAGCAGGGATGAGGATGAACGTACAAAAAACAGAGATATTAACAATAACCGAAGGAAATGAGGAGGGGATAAGGAAAGAGGTGAGAGGGGAGGAGGTGAAGGCGGTAAATACCTGCATTATCTCGAGGATGTTTTAGCAGATAGGGGAGAAGTGGAGGGAGAGATTACGCGACGGCAATGGAAAAGTATGGATTAGTTATGAAAGCGGTATACCCCATGATGAAAGATAAAAACATTGGAATAGAGGTTAAAAAAGTGATTTTTAACAGTATACTGACTCCGACGCTGCTGTACGGAGCGGAAACATGGACAACAACGAGAGAGTAGCGAGAGTAGAATACCAAGCGGCGGAGAGTGAGGGTATTAGAACTATGATAGGAAAGAGTGCGAGAGACAGAATAAGAATGAAGTAATGTAGAGAAGATATAGCGTTGTGAAGAAGATGATAATGAAGATGAATGTGGAGAGATTGAGATGGTGGGGGCGGACATCTGGAGAGGATGGAGCAGGACAGAATGCCGAAAAGAAGATGGGAATGGACACCAGAGGGCAGAAGACCAAGAGGAAGACCGAAGAAGAGATGGGCGGAGTTGGTGGAGGACTCTCTGGAAAGATGTCAGCTACCAAAAATGAGAGTGCTAAAGAGAAGAGGAATAGTGCAGCAGAGGGATGTCTGGAGAAAGACGCTTGCGCGGCTGACAGGATGAAAAATCCTTCCTGGGAGAGGAAAAAGAAAAAGAAGAAAAGATATATTAATATATAATATATATATATATATATATATTATATATATATATATTAGTATATAACTAATATATATATATATATATATATATATATATATATATATATATTATATATATAATATATATTATATATATATATATATATATATATATGCTGACTTTTTCATATTTTTTGGGCTCACTAAGGCAAGTAGGCGTTGCCTACTCTGCCTACCCCAAAAGCCGCTATATATATATATATATATATATATATATATATATATATATATATATATATATATATATATATATATATATATATATATATATATATATATATATATATTAAGGGATATTAGGATGTCACTAATATCAATTTATTTTTTTTCCTCGATATACAATTACAATATAATGAAAGGTTATTTAATTATATTTTTATATACATGGATCTTTATAAACACTTTATACTTAATGGATAATTCAGTGATCAGCTTTTTAAACACGAAATTTGGAAAACTAAACGTTTGGTCTTTCATTTGAATATTTATAAAGGTATTTAAAGTGACTAATCACAGTGGCCCTTAATTGTGTTGGAAATTTTGAAGTGTAACATTTTCTATCTCCCAACTCTCAAAACTGTTCCATTCCATGTACAATTAGTCCTGGTAAAAGTTTAGCTCAAACATTATTAAGGTGGCCTCCAAAATGGATGCAATTTCAGTTTTAAAGGGTCCATTTACTTGTTTATTATATAATATCCTCTCTATCTTCTATGCAGGGCATTTTTCCTAAATAAAGTACAGAACAAAATTAAAGGAAATTGACTTTACAATATATGTTATAATAACTATTATTTGCCTAAAACCAAATGTGTCACAGTTATTGTATTGAATTGGAAACTATATTAGTGTTGTAAAAGATTCTAGAATTAACGTAGGGTTGCTATTTAAACCTTTGACTTCAGGCAACATATCAGCTGTATTCGAGTTATCGATGCAGTACATTGTGTACGTATCTTTGGTGTGGTGTACGCCCTTACATTTGGTGGATAGTTATGATGATGATGATGATTGTTTAAGTTACCCTTTAAGGGGGGGAAATAATAAGCGAAATATGAAGGAGGTAATATGCGAATCCCTTCCCCTATGAAGGGGGTAATATATAAATCCCTTCCCTCTCTTTATTTCCTATTCCCTTTTCCCCCTTTTTCTCCTTTACTGGGGGAGAAAAGAAAAGAGTTACCCAACTCTGCCCGTCGATGCTGTTTAGTCCCTATGCAGATACGGCTTTCCTGCAGAATCAAACGACAATTACTAACAATAAACTCTAAAAAGCTAGTTTAAAAATTGATGTAATATAATTACGGATTATACTTTTGCAAGTGTAAAGAGCAAGAAGGCGCCTTCTTTACACCCTCCCCCCCTTCTCAGGTTGGAAGAGATCCTTTGATAAACATACAGGCAGTACAACGAACATGTACACACATTTGTGTATACCAAATTCAAATACAAAGCGGAAAGAACCCTCTTTAGAAATGTACAGAGCAAATTTCCAATTATCATCCCTTAGAAACGAAAATTAATAGATAAAATACAAGCGAAGGCTAAAAGAATACAGGGCGAAAGCGGGACCGTCAAGTGTCTGATGATATCCTTCTAATAAGATGATCTACTGAAGAGTATTACCAAGCAATCAATCCATATAAGACTACTCTAGCAGGATAGTATAGAGAGTGCATAGTTTCTCTCACAAATTACAAATAATTCAGTTCGATCGGGTCTCAAACAACAAAATGTCAAAGCTTAACCTGAGTCAGCTCACTCCTATTGATTCAAAACCCAGTGCAGAATGACGTACTTCTGGGAGCTCGAATTCACAAGCAAGCCCGACGATTATAAATCACCAACTTAAATTAACAGTCAATTAGATAACACACAAAGTGCAGAAAATTAATTAAATTAAGCAAGGTTTAAAAAGAATGTAATTAGGCCTTACTGCTTCAAAACTAAGAAATAAAGAAGAGACAAAGGATCAAAACACAAAACACCAACAATACAAAGGTCACACTGAACGAGAAGCGTTATTTGCCCAAGGCTGCTAACATGCGACTGAAAAACTATGAGAAAAGAAGGGTGTGCCCTAGGGCTTTGGTTGCCTAAATGAATGTTGCAAATCTTGGAAAAAAAGAGCTGAATCCCTCGCTCCGCTAGTCCCGGCTAGAACATGAAGAGAATGCATCAACAAATTACCCCCCTCCCATTCTGAAACACAGGGGGAGTTAAAGACATTGATAAGAGATATTAAGACACGTCAAGGAAGCCACATGGGCTATCGAGGACTGTCCCAAGTCAACCCACTACACCAAACATGCTCATGCCAAATCCCACACAAAGGCAACCCTCGGGCTGTCAAATTGTGTGTCAACTACCAAATGCCACACAGATTTGGCTTAGGTCCAAAACTCAATGACTTATTATATATATATATATATAATATGATATCATATATATAATATTTATATATATATTATATATATAATATATATATATTCCGATACCTTTTACAGCAAACTTCATTCAGGAAAAAGTTTACCAACTCATCGTTAGCTTCGTAACATTAATAACTACGTATAACTAAAAAGAGTCCCGCTACTCAATTGGCTTTCGGTGCAGATAATATTATGATGATTAATTCTTAGACCCATCCATAAACGAATCTAACCCTCTTCTTTAAATGTTTGCAAGTCGAAGTCACACTACAACAACCTCTCGTGGCAGGGACTATTCCAAAATTAACAACCCTGGATACTGAAAAGCAGCTTTGGACGCAGGACTGATAGACAGATAGCCCGAATGGCTCATCCCCGGGGTGATCCTCAATCTTCTCTCAGATCTCTTGGTTCAGCCTTCTGCGACATATGTGGGCACCAGGGCAATTCCCCTCTACTTGTCACAGCGTCCGCGGTCTTCATCACCTTTTTGCTATATAGAGCATACATGACCTATTTATCAATCCTCCGGTGGTTTTTCTTTCGTGTCCAGCTATATATAATATATATATCTAATATATATAATATATATATATATATATATTATGATATATATAGTATATATATATAATATACATATATAGTAATATATGATATATTTATATTATATATATATATATATTATTTATAGTATATATCCTTACAGTATATCGTATATATATATACTATATAGTATATACTATATACTATATCATAAATATATATTATTATATATTATATAGATATTATTTATATTTTATATATCTCATATTATATATATATAATAGTAATTTACTATACGTTTTATCTCACTCTCTACGTTACGAGTTATGTCATATATTTATATCGTATGCTACGCCGTTATATCACGGCCTCTTGCACTATTTATATAATGTATTAATATATATATGATATGCGATATAAAGTATATTATATGAAGCTACTATAGTATATCATAGTACTATAGTATATATATATACTATATAATTATATCATATAACTTACTATATACTATATCATATAAATAGGTTATATATATACTCTAAATATACATATAATATTAGTAGTATATAGTAGGTATATATAGTATATATCTATATAATCACTATATATATATATATATATCATATATATATATCGGCGATAATACTATATATATATCATATATATGATATAGATATATATATATGATATATATATAGTAGAGTATATATATATAAATATATCATATGATATATGATATTATATATATGTACTTATATTATATAGTTATATATCAGAGTAGTATATATATAATATATATATATACATACTATATATATAGGGGGGTAGAGTATATATAGAGGATCATATTTACATAATATTACTAATAGTATATATTATAGTATAGTATACAATAAGATTAGTATAATATATATATACTAGTATAATATATATATTATATATATATAGTTATATATAATTATTAACATATAGATATAATTAATATATATATATTTATATATCGGTATATATTATATTTATATATAATATATATATATATATATATATCATATTATAGATATATATATCATATATATATATTATAATATATACTAATATTATTATACTTTTATTATATCATTTATATTAGTAGTTATATCAAGATGTAGCATTAGTGATTTCTTAATTTATGCTTTATTTATTGCACCCCTATATTGGCTCAGCATGTTATCTCCTTAATGTTATTCTTAATTTAATGAAATTTATCTTATATTATATAATTGTATAATAGGGTATATGATTCTACGTGATATCATCAATAATATATAACTTAGCCGTAAATAATATATCTTATAGTATTTATAAGTCTCGGATTATGAATATCACTGTATCCCTATTGGTAAAGAAAATCGCTTTTTTATACAAATAACATATCCAATTACCTTTCAGTAGTATAACCTTACTCCTCATATTCATCATTTAACCAAGTCAATAAAACGCCTTAGAGAATCATTCCTTGTTATCTTACGTTTGGCTCGAATCTAGCCTCTAGTCATTATATCGTAGTCCTATATTATATTAAATAAGCGAGGCCCGAGAACTTGTGCACAATATCTCTTAATTATACTTGCAGTACTTATAACATACGCCTTAATTTATACTCAGTTTTAATTTATACAGTTACTTCCATATTGCTCTTGTAATAACAACATTGCTCATTTATTTTCTGTTTTGCCCGAGCATCTTATTAGCTTATGTATATTCTCGCATTCCAAACACTGATTATGTTATCATTTCAATTGCTGATTATTATACACTAATTCTATTTGTGTGGTCCACCTCAGATCTCTAAGTTCTAAATCTCCCATTCATATTGTATGCATTTAATAAACTATTTAACTATTTGTGAAATGATTAATACCTTAGTGATTGCAAGTAACCTTATACAGTTTTATATTTCCTATTAAATTTAGTCATATAACTTCAAATCATTCGAAATAAAATTAAAATTTTTCAAAATTAAATAAATTTATCTTTATAAAGTGTCCATTACTTCTCCTGAACTGATAAGGTGGTCACTATTTAGCTTATTATCCATCTCTGCAAAGCGTTAGAAATACTCTTGCATTTAGTATCCGGTCATAATCAATTTATATATAGTATACTATATTTATATATGAGGTGAACTAGATAGTTACCGGCTACTCCCAGCTTATACTGAACTGTATCTAGGGACATCCACTACTTAACTCATTTAATATATTTCCCCGTGGGTAAATGATTTATTGCCCATTTAGTTGTACTAACACTGATTTTTTACTATTTTCGGCAACCCACTCTTTAACTACCTAACCATATTATGTAACGACTCGATTTGAGTATTGCTGCCTCTCGAATAACATAACTCTTAGCTGTAACAATTAAAAAAATACAAGAAGCATTTATTTATTTTTAATTGAGATTTAAAAAAATCATCGAAAAGAAAAATTAATTAAGTTTATATATTATATCTAATTGATATAATTAATATTTATTTAAAAGAATAATACTAATGATATTTTTTACTCTTAGATCATTTTTTTAATGAAATTCTTTACTGTATGCATGAGGTTTTTTGTTACTCTCTATGATTGAGCATCACTCCTATTACAGTCAGGATTATTACAGATATGTTAAGTCTTATATTCGGAAACATCTGAACATTAAACCCATTAAATTCTATAGTATTTTAAGTTTCTGTATATTATATACTATAATTTAGTGTATGATCGGCTAAATTTGCTCTGATATATTCTCAAAGACAAATGCAACTCTAGTTCTTGTCAAAAAGAAGTTCTTCATATTTTTTGGGGGAGAAAGCTCGCAAATTTACCCTATAAAAATATTAGATATATATATCTTTGGTGAATTTATAATATAGTTCTAGATATTGGACATTTCAAGATCACAATTGGAAACTAACCATAAATATTAATTACAGTTGTACTACAATTTAAAAATATTTGAATGTTCAAATTTACCAACTTGAAGAACAACGTCAACCCTGACCCAATTAGGTGGCAGTCCAAGGAATCCACTTTGGGTAAAATATCAAGAAATATTTTCTACTGAGGTGATGTGTAAAAAGTGTCTTTCAGTTCTGCCAAAGAGGATTAATATTAATATGGGCTAATAAGTATTCGAATGAGGAAAATGA
>JABUQX010063504.1:55000-77479 GCA_015478945.1 Trachelipus rathkii | reverse complement strand
TCTAATTATGCCTCTGCTTCAGTAAACAGAATTTAAACATCTAGTCATCTTATAACCTGATGTTATGAACATTACTATTACGAGGACTTAATACTTATAAGCAGCTAATGGTTGATACTTACTATGTAATATATTTACACCGCAAACTAATAATATGTGTTTATTCGTACTACCTACTATATATACAGTATACATGGGATACCTGGAGCAGCTCATTAATAAACTCTACTATAGCGCTTAGGATGAACACTTTACTTCTCTACTTATGTTATTAAGAGAAGTGAAGCTCGTAAGCTGTTGTAAACAAGTGTCAGAAATTTATGTCTATAGTAATTAATGTTGATTTACGCCTGTTGTATGCTTGAGTGCATTATGTGATAGATTACTAGTCATGCCTGTTCAAAGGTGTTGAATCTTAGATGAGATATTAGAACTTATATACTCACAAACTGAATCCCCTATTAGTTCTCATTTAGAACTTAGATGAAATTAATATATTAAAAATAAACTATTTTTTTATTAGAATTATTATATTGTTTTTAAGAGCAGTTTTGCACTGGAAATACAAAGCTAGTTTTTTTAATGATAAAGTTAATATGTATTATCTATATATATGCGATAATAATGTAAAACTGTTTTATTATATTTCACTCGTTATATGTTCGCTTTATATTGACTAAGCTTTGTTAATTTGATTTATTAGAAGGTATTTGCTATTTATTACGTTATTCTGAGGTTGTTAGTGTGTGTGTTAAATGTATAATAGTTTTATGATTTCATAGATTAGTTTAGCCCTACAGAGGTCGTAATAAGACTTTATAGTCTTGTTTTAGTCTATTACTCAATTATTAAGGTATTAATGTATAGGTTAGGTATATGTATATATAGTATTATTATTGACTTCAAAAAACAAATCTTAATTTACACTAATGGGATCTTATGGCGCTCTAATTAGTAAAATATAATTCCGCCTTGCTCATTTAGTTATTGTAATATCCGATGTTATTTTTGATAGTGAAGCAGAGATTTTGGAGAAATTTAATCGACTGGGTAATTTACTTGGTAGATTTATTATATACTTATTAGTTACTATGATGATTATAAAGTTCATTAGGATCATAAATGATTAACGTGTAGCAGTTTATTACTTAGCTTAAGTGTATGTCAGAGTTTGGTACGTTAGTATATTTATCTATTTTAGTCACTTCTCTCACGTCTAAATTGTATTATGGTATTATGGCTTTATTAATTTGGGTGAAAACTTATTGGTAATATGTATTTTCCGTAGTATAAGTCAATAAATTATCTTTGTTATCGCTAGCGATTCTCTGCTCATCGATTACGGTACACTAACACTTACATAATAGGTTGTGGATAAACTAAATTTGTGAAATTTAACGATGGGTAATATTACTCTGGTAGATTTAAACTGATGTGAAATTAGCAGAGCCACTGTAGGCTTGTATTCTATAGTGTGATATATAGAGTGTATCGTTTTATGAGGGTTATGTGACGTTAATTTTTATAGATTCGCATTATGACGCAGGACTTTATTCTCATTATCAGGTGTATTCTTTAACTAGCCCTATGCTAAGGGTGATCATGTTCTGGACGGAAAGAGTTAGAAGCTATACCTAGAAACATAGTTATAATCAATAACAGTAATGAGTAGTAAAGAATTGGGTTCAGTTATCGCTTGTGAACCATGAACTATTATAAATAATTCTTTGTTCACCTATAGTATTTTGCATGATATATAATATACGAATTATATATACCATGTATATAGTCGCTATTTAATTACAGTATGTAGGGTTAAAAAAAACAAAACACTTTCGTAACCAGCAATGCCTCATTTATCACGTAATTTTCTTCTGTATACATATTAAATTGTCTCCTTCATAAAATTTTAATTTTCTTTCAGGTATGAAACGGTTAACGTTCATCTTGTAGAAAAACCAGAATGGCTCTTTAAAATAAATCCTCTTGCTAAAGTTCCAATACTTCAATTGAATGACAAAATTTTATTAATAGGGCGTTAGTAGATATCCCTTGAAAAAAGTAGCAATATATTAGTATATTACGTTTTTGACATCATGCAGCTGTTATATTTTTTAATATACATATTATATTAATAGGTAGTGAAAAGCTATATTAGAATAACTTTGATTAAATTAATGATAATAAAATTGCGTATGTTTTCCTCAAGATTAATAATACTTTAATTTGATGAGCAGTTGGAATTACTGATGCAAAATAAAGTTTAGTTCTAAAAGAGTCATATGTTATATATAGTATATCTTTATACTCATCCACTATGTATTGAATAGTCATATTATAATTTATTGTAATTACGTGTATAATCCTTATTACGTTATTATAGAGTATAAATACACTATCGTTGAGAGAATTACCTGTAAATATTATATATTTCTTTCTTCTTATGTCAATTATATATTGGATTATAATCATAATAATTTTACCAAATGATTGATGCATTCTCCGTATGTATGTATCTCAGGATTTAATAAAAAAAATTATTGAATTTACTATAAAAAAATAAATAATTAATAAATTTATCTATATATTATTATATAATAGATGTCATGAGAACATTGCTTATTGACAAAGCCTTCAGCTTGTAGAGTCAGTACCAGGGACAGAAAGGTGTAACTGTTCTTATATCTAACTTTACCAGAAAGGTGTTTAAAATATAATATTTCTTATTAATGTTTGATGTATAAAGAATGTATGGCTATGTTAATAGATATTACCAGTTTTAATTTCATCCGTTTATAGGAGTTATGATACAGACAAGAGAAAAACGCTTAGTATGTAGTCGTTATGTGTTAACATTTCTAATTTAATTTCCATAGTTCGTATAGATTAGCTCTAGAGGTTTAAGTACGTAATTAATGATATTTAGTATGCATGAAACTTTGGTTTAAGACGGCAAGCAGTCGATCCATGAAGAGTAAGGGTACGCAGAGTGTAGTGAGAGAGTTATGAGACGCAGAGTGAGGAGGAACTGAGTCAAGTTAGTTATGGAGTACATACTATAGCCTCGTTGTTAGACTATGAACACTCTAGGAGAATCATACTTAGCCTTATTGTTTGATAAAAAAAAATTCAAGCACAACAAGAACTGAAATCTTTACATGGCTGACTCCGTAATATCTCTCACGTGATTCACCTTTTACATACGCACTTATACCCCAAATTAAGACTTTAGACATCGACAGCGAAAGCAATTAATGTACTCTTACTCTCCTTGCACTAAGCACATAATATGAAGCCTAAGCTTAATCATATTGTCACTTACTACTCTTTTATGGGCTCATCTGTCACCACTAATCTTCTTAAATATTCAATACTGTGAATAAGGTTATCTGTATTAGTAATTTTATGATTGAGTGAGGGTATCAAGATATCTGACTATAGTGAGATTCAGGAAAGATAAGTACTGTAAACACCTAGAGAATGTTAACGACGTAAGATTTAGTAATTATCCTCTAGAGATCTCCATATTTATATAAATATCATAGCATTTAATCATATTATAATTAATATACTATCGTTCAGTGTTAATATTTACATTAGGGGTATACACTATATATAATCGTATATTAATAAATATATCGCTAATACAATTACTTATTATAGTACTAAAACATATTTATTGACTATTTTACATCAATAGTATTAAAATATAGATTCAAAGTATTCGCAAGTCGGATATATCCAAATGTTAGATATTTCATATGGTATTATAGACAGTGGAGTGTTAATGGATATTGGAATGGTGGTTATTGATTTATGTTTAGCATATTTAACTGTTTCCTTAGGTATATGTATAGCATCAATATAGGCATTTATTTAGATTAAATAATTATTGAGTCACTTGAAAGTAAATCGATAATAGATCACAGGTATTAGATATCAATTTAAATAATAAAACTTAGACTTCAATATATGAACTATCACGTATTGGATACACAGGACGGCCGAGTAGCGTCATTGTAGAATATGGTTGGTATAAGATTTACTGAATTCTTTTCACATATATAACTAGCTTTGTATAGGGTATGTAAATTGAAGATATTATAATAACGTTATAATAGGCCCCATATATATATATAATTATAACATAAACAGCAATATTAAATATATTATTATATATAATTATTTATTTTAATAATTATAATTTTAATATTATTTATATTTTTTATATATTTTTAATATTTTTTCACTTGTATGGTTATTATGGGAGTAAAATACTCACATTATATTGTACAATAAATCTATTAAACTAAGATACCTTATACATATAACCATATAATAAAGAACTATAATATACACTAAATTATATTTATGAGTAATGGTCATAATGGTTAAGCATACAAACTCCCTTATAATAATACTAGAATCACACTACAAGCAGCCGCGTGAGAACTCAACACGAGTAGAACATACAAGGTGGCATAGATACTTTATTGATCATACATCCGCTCACGTTAATCCATCTAGTTGCTACTGATATAGCAGAATTCCATTACTGTCTATGTGTACTACAGAGTCTCTTTTCCTTCCCTATCGGATTTAAGTGCGCAGAGTGAGAAGAGAGATTAGAGAACGGTAAGAGTGCAAATAGAGAGAGGGAGAGAGAGCTTCATCCAGTGACTGTACGATCGAGAGTAGAGGTACTAATGTATGAGACGACGCTATATGTGCACAGGTAGAGTAGATGAGAGTAGGAAGAGAGTATAGAGAACAGAGAGAATTGGTATTTTGAGAGTTAGAGAGAATACACACTTATAGTGCTATACCGACTTTTATTTGCATTAGAGGTGATGATACTCATACAGTTGCTTAGGCGATCAGGGTAATAGGTAACTGAGTTGACCACCTGCACACGCTATACGTTAATTAAGACATAGGCGAGTCTGAGTAAGAGTACTATTACTGGTATAATATATGATCTTATTACTTTATGCGGCTACCTTAGCGGCGATCCGTAGCAATATTACATTCAGATTAGGACGTATTCAAATATTAATATATTCTGAGTGTTCGATTAAACTAGTGCTTTAATAATAATTATAATGACTATACAAGTAAAATATTGAGTATTATCGGCTATGATATTGATATATATAATACCGATAAATTTAGTTTTACAAGTTACTACGACCACCATTTTTATTTTACTATATCATTAAACTATTAAAATAACTAAGTAGTAGTAAAGATGATACAGGTGGCGACATCAAATATTACTCATCCGCTAACCAGAGAGAGTGCACAAGGTAAGCCACGAGTGTGACAGGAACTTATAGCCACAGAGTATTGTCTCTCGATACCGCAGGAGTTTTCTTTCAATGTAGAGTAATAATTCAACCTGAATCCTCGTCACTACAAAAATTTCAGTCCGAAAAAGTTTTGCGTTACGACAATCTATGATTTTTAGATGTAGGGGTGTGGTGGGTGGTCCCTTTTCGGGGTATCCGTCGGTTGGAGAGGGCGATATATATATTTTCGTCTGACGACGTAGGTTTGACGAAATTATCAACAGTCCAAATCTGTTTATAGTCTTCAGATAAAAATGTGCCTCATTCTCAAATGACTTATTGAAGCGTCTTGGATTATCGATATACTTACTGGTACTTACTATCTATGATGAATGGATCGTAGCACAATGAGAATCGAAGACTCTTTGTAGCATTTTTATGCTGTGCCGCATCGGACCTTGTTATTGGAAGGCCTGAAGCAATTAATACCATGGCGCAGAGATGCGACTCGGGATCCTCATTTCCATTAAATTATAAATTAATAAACGATGTCGCTAGACTAAATACGAATTCACTATAACTCTATTGCATTTCATCTTAACAACACAATGAGTAAATATAAATTAACCAATTTATATCATAATAAATTATATACAATGTAACAGTTTTTTTGATAAATAAATTAATATTATAAGAGAGCCTTATACATATAATATATTTAAATAGACCTATTAGATAAAGAGTTGCAAGTATATTTATATAATTATTTCATTAAGCTTATGTATAAAAATAAATTAAAACTAGTAATTATCAAATAAGTTAAATGAATAATTCTTATAATTGAGAGATATAAGGTTGATTAGATTTATAATAAATTATTAATTAAACTACAAATGATTACCAAACGTTTGGAGAATTAAAACGAACCAGAGTCGGTAAGATCGAGGTGAGGCGAGTAGGGTGTAGGTGCGTAGTGCGCTGACCGAAGTAGGGCAGGCAGGTCGGTAAGTCTGGAGTTCGGTAGTCTGAGAGTCGGAGCTCGAGAGCCGGCTCAAAAAAATTGAAATTCTTCTCACGTACGAGAGGATTTAAGGTGTTTTTTCGTACAGATATAATAAGTAAATATAAGTATATAATTATTATAGATAATAATATATAATACAATCAATTAAAAGTATTTTTTTAAAACAATTTTTATTATTATATATATATTGTATTATCTCTTTTTTTCTTTAAAAAAAAATTAGCAACTTAATATATTGTTAATAATAAACCACTAAGTAGTATGTGTTGCTTTAGGTGCTTGCGAGTAGTGTTTCTATGTAGATATATTAACGTCGAGAGATATGGTATAATTTATAGATTAAATTACGAATATAACATGTCAAATGATGGCAGGATCATTCTATAATATATATTATAATAGCACAGTCATGTGGTTACCATACGCACGGAACACTTTCTTATATCGGAGCTGAGGCAAGTTATATAGAGACGTTATGTAAAACAATGTATGTATTACAAGTCATTGACGTAGGCTTGCGACCGGTAGTGGAGATAATTCAGATATTAAAAGAGTATTGAGTTATCGTGGACTTGAGTTCGGAGGAATAAACTATCTCTATATATAATTATTATATTTAATATTATATCTTATTAATTAATATATATAATTTATATATATATATATTAATATAATATATATATATTATTAATATTATATTATATATATATATATTTAATTTATAAATATATATAGTGTTAGTTATATTAGTAAATATTATTAATAATATATATAACATTTAATATTATATATAAAATGACCAGAGTACTGCAGGAGCAAAAATTATATCGGTTATATCATTATTATAATATTAAATATGCATGTTAATTAAAATAGGTATGGTCAATAATATATCATATAGATTAATAGGACATGGGATGAGTTATTGTAGAGGTGGTCGCAGGAAGAAAATTAATAATTGAGTAGTAAAGGGTGTGAAGTGATCAAGATTTAGACTTATTGATAGAAGGGTGAGAGATTGTTGTGATATAGTAATTGAACTTTATTTCTATTAACCAAGCATACAGATAGAGTATACAAAGGTATATCTTAATATAATAAGTTGGTGTATGGTAAGAGATAGGTATTTAGATATGAAAAAGTTATAAGTGAAGCAACATGTTTAGGTATGAGTGAGAAGGAGATGTTGACAGTAGTATTTAGGTTGATTATAAATCAGTGAGATAAGGTGATTTAGTGAATGGTAATTTCGGATCAATTATAATTATGCTGATGCCTATATTGTGGGTATTATAGTTTCAGCGTTGTGGGACTGAAATATGTAATCAATATACTTATCAAACGGAGCTGTAAGATGATATACTATGTAGGTAACGTGAGTATATAATATTAACGGAGATGAGGAAGTATTAAATTGTGAATCAAGTGATAAAATTAGAAAAAAAAGTATGTAGAGTAAAAATTATGGCTGCGCTCACACACAAAAGAGATATGTAAGTAAAACACTACGAGTTTAGATCGTGAACAAGCTAGAAAACAATGCCGAAGCCTAAAGTTAATCTTGGAAAAAAGAAGGAACAATTATGTTAGTACGAAGTGTCAGAGAGAGTTATGTGTATATGCGATGTGTGTATATAAATGTAAGAATTAATTAGTTATATGATTAAAGTTAGAAGTGTGTGTATACATAATGAAAGTTATTAGCAATGCACGAGATAAAACAGTAATAAAAATGTACTCTTTCGGTTAAGTCCATAGAGTAGAAGAATGTCAGAAAGTCATGTATGCTATTACATAAAGAGAATAAATGGCAAATTGGAATTTTATATTATTAAGTAGGGAGAGAGACTAGGTAAAAGATGAAATACATAGGATAAAATAGAGTAAGTTAACAATCGTTGTTTGGACTAGGGGATAAAAAAATATTGAGGGACGATTATCAATTGTGATAAGAAAACATTAGTCTTTTATTATATATAATACCTAGCTATATGGAACTATTCATATAGGTATATAAGTGGTTATATAGTTAATTAAAGAATCGGCATTGAGGAATGACTATAAGAAATGAAAAATTAATTTGATGGTGGTATGGTATAATTAATCTCTGATGATTATTTGATACATTGAGTAGGTAGTGTAGGCTCTACAGCATATCTATTGAATCTTGTATAAATATTACACATAATTTTAATAACCATACTAAATAAACTACTAGCTAGTCTAATAATGGATAGATGGTGATTCAAAATGACTTGTTGTTGAGGTTTGAATGAGTATCACGCATAATTTTATAGTTAAGATAAAAAAGATAATGCGTACAGTATGTAGTATTTTGGGAGAATTAGTGCGCTTATTTATTGTTTTATGCTAAGAGGAATGAAACTAGGAAAATTGTAGTTAGAATAAGAGTGATGAAGAATAAGTCTGAACGAATGTGTAATTATTATTAATTAAATTTTAGAAAAGTATAAGTGCAGAATACATATCATGGTGTAATATTCAGATGTTCTATAATAAAGAAACTGAAGGAGGGAATATCGTTAGATTGATTCATGTATTTGATAATACATTTGCGGCGAAAGTCTTAATACGTACCTTACTCTGTTGGAGTTAGTATTATAATCATCTTCTAGTTTTATAAGTGGTATGGTTATATCTGCACTATATAAAGTTTAGAGGGGATAGGATGAGAGTCAGATAAATTAATGATAAACCCGGTTTTATTATATATTATTTAGTAGGTTAATAATTTTTTGTTGTTATAATGATTGGTTTGAAATTTTTTATATGTATTATATTTATATAAATTATAGGGTATGTAGTTTATTTATTATAGAGTGTTGTAATGACTCGGAATATGAATATTATGTACTTAGGTGTTTTTATGGTCGATAAGATAGTGCGCTTATTAGTATGACTGAGAAATATATATAGGATCAGATTAGGTTGAATATGAATACAAGGTGCGTTAGGTAAGTAGTTCTGTAAGAGGATAGTGTGGGATATTAGCAAATTCATTTTACAATTTAGAAAGCGAATTGATTATAAGAGAAATGACGGAGAGGTAAGATATAATCATGTATTTAATGGATTTTATGGATTATTGAAACATATGGGGTATGATTGTAGTTATAGTATATATTAAGGGAGGTCTATGGCCGGTGCTAGTGATATATATAGTAGTATTGGTGATTTAAGGCTTTACTGATGAATCGAAAATGTAAGTATACGATAGTTCCGATGAGCGTGTGATAGAATATAATTGGATCGTCTAATAAGTGATTGAGTTTTAATAATATTAATTAGATTAGTATGTTTTAAACACACGGGTTTAGTTATTTAATGTTCTTGGTTATTCAATATTGTAATATGGAATTATATAGGTTTATGATGAAAGAGAATTGAAGGTATGGTCAGTGTACTATAATAGGAATGGGTTTAGAATGATTAGGAATGCATGATGGAGGATAACTCTTATCCTATTATATATGATATGACGCTAGATGATTATTTGAGTATCTTGTTGTTAGGCAATCTGAAGAGTTTTTGATAGAAAGGATTGGTAACTAGAGCTTTGGGCTAGAGTAGTGTAAAAGGAGGTGGATTCTGAAAGTAAATCACGGGTATAGATAAAGTTTAAGGCTTATTGAGGTAGTTGTTGAAGTGAATGGACTAATAGTCCTTCAGTTGTGCAGTTAGTTAGTTATAAGTGATAGGTTGAGTAAATGCTGGGAACATAAGGTGTCTGAGTTTTATTTAAAATATTTTAGGGTATATATATGTATTGAATTATTAAGAGAGAAATTGTGATGGATTATGGTCTAGGATGTTGAAAGGGAATAATAGGGATACAGAATAGCGGAAACTGGGCTGGGTATAAAGGATTTAACAGTTGTAAGTTCGTTCATAAAGAAGTATTTCAGTTGAGAGTTGTTGGCTTAAGTCTCTTTGGCAATCTGGGAATCTTCAATTTACATCGATGGGTGAGTGTTACCTATGTTTCTGTAATACGTAGTTGAAGACATTATAGGTACTGGAATAATAGAATGTAAATAATATACTATAATTCAATTGTGGATTTTCAGAATTGGAAACAAAATACTCACTTAGGTGGCAGTGCACGATATGATGTGAGAAGAGATTGATAATAATATGAAATAAATGATCAATTATAGATAATGAGGATGTAGTGGTGATTGAGTAGAAAAAGGAGGTTAGAGAGAATAAAAATGAAAAGTATGTTTAGATGGTTTGGTATGTGGAAAAGATGAATGATAGTCGGTTTTTGAAGCAGATGTATAGTGACGAGTTTGTTGGAAACCGACCAGCCGGCTGGGAGACTGAAAAGTGGATGAGTCAGTAAAGGAGTGCTGAAGGAGAGGAATGTGAGTTTGGCAGGGCGAGAAGAAAGGTGCATAGATAAGAGGGTAAGTGGCGGGGTTTGTGAGGGGTGTGTGTCACGAGAAGTGAACCTGTACACTGCGGATTTACCGATAGTGCAAGGTCGTGTAGGCAGTCCATGAAGCTATAGGGTGGAGTTGTGGTCTGTGAGCTGACGCGGAGGCTCGCTTACGTAATCTAGTGGCGGAACAGAGGCGATGGGGGGTAAGGCTGGGCTTCCTTTTCGTCTTTTGTCATATTTTTCTACTGCTTTTCTTTCTTCACTTTACGTCATCTTAACAGCCAAGTCTTGGGGAAAAAAGGTAGAATGAAGAATATATATTTATATAACTATAATATATATATATTTATAGTATATAGTAATAAGTAATGACTATACTATACTATATATAGGATCATATAAGCTATAAGTATATAGTATAATATAGTAAGTAAGTAATAATAATAATAAATAATAATAATAATAAGTCAGATCATGTGAAATGTCACTAATTATCAATGCCCTACGAGCTAATAAAAACTTTTTAAGCACCTAAAGCTCTACTTTATATATTGTATACCTCTCTTACATATTGTATCTTTACTCTAATTTATAGAACAACTAATCAAACAGCGCCACTCACTCTGAAAAATAATTTTCAAAAAAAACATAAAAAAGAAGCAAATTGTTGGCCTTGTGCTTTTTTTTAAAAGCAACGGGCGTGTGTTTTTTAAAAAAAAACGAACGGTTTTTTTAATCCCAACCCTATATGTATTAGATATATTATATTATATAAGTAGCGGATATATATATATTATATGTAATATATAGTTAGTTAGTATGATAGGTAGTATATTTATAGTAGGTATATGTGATATAGTATAGTGTAGGAGTATATAGTATAACTCGTGTAGGTATAGTAGTATATCATATATATTGTAGGTATATGAGGTATAGTGATAGGTAATATATGGCCCTAAAATATTCTTCTATAAAAATCACAGCAATGAGAGTTATCTGCTGCATATTATATTATAGTAATATATATATATATATAATATATAATATTAATAAGTATATAAATATATATCGGTGAGACCATTATATTAAGTAGATATTATATATATATATAAGTATATATAATTATATGTTACGATTATATATATATTATATATATAGTATAATTTTGGGAAAGGGAAAATAAGCTCATAAAATTTTCTATTGATACTCGTCTAATATTGTTTGTGAAAATTTTTTAAATAAACTCACGACCCTTCTAATAACACTTTTTAAATGATTAGGCCTCACTGACTCAAGAGATAATAATAAACAAATATACTCTTTATAAATACATCGAGACTCCTCCTCCTCGCTCGGTTAGAACGTGATACTGAGATACTTTGAGAAAGCGGTTGACTTAATTTAAACAAAAAATATATCCCTTTAATACCCCATGAACATTAAACACTATCATGAACACTGGATTATTCCCAAAAAAATGAATAAACCTATCATTACAGTAGCGAAACTAACGGTCCTACAGACCCCTCTGTTCCCCCGACAATTTGAGTAATATGCAGACTACATATCAAGGATCAAGGGGGACCCCACATTCGCTTAAGCAGGGAGGCCCCATCACACTTAGTTTCACCTCTGAATGCTGATTGACTATGTTTAAAATTTAAATACTTTGATATTACAAAAGAAGAAAAGAAACAAACACAAAAAAGTCGCGTGTTACTTTTCATCTCTTGCGTTCATATTGTAAATGCCGCATTCCCAATTACAAGTTACAACTCATTTGATCAGTGCGTGTGATTCCTTTTCCTTCTTCAACAAGGACAATTTGACACCACACCCTTTCTCTTCGCACGGATTCTTCATTTCAGAGACGATTTTGAAGATTTTTCAAACTTTTATTTTAACTTCATATTACTCATGTAAAAAATAAACAGAGGCTTTCGTAGTGAAAGTTACACCTGGTTGTATTTATTATTATTATTATGTATATGATTGATTAATTATTATTTCTAACATATGATTATTATTGATTATTATTATTATTATTATTATTATTATTAGACGATTTGAAAACTTTTTTCACATATTAAAGAGGATAAGACTAAAAAAGATTTGGCTTGTACGATGATGTAAATTAAGACGTTAAGTGAGCGTTGTAGATGCGAAAGTGCAATGTGAAGGTGTGCTGGTTTTGCTCGAGGTTTTGCTGGTTAGTATATATATGGAGTATACTGAATTAATATAGTATATATAATTTATATATATAGTATATGAGATATAATAAATAAATAATAATAATATAATCAATAATAATTATTAAAATAATTAAATAGGAGAAGATGAGTAGATTGAGGTAATATAGGATAAAGTAAATAATTTGAATTAAAGTGAATAATAAAAATAAATATAATTAATTTCAATATGATATATTGAAATAGGAGAATTTGATGTTGATGAGATAAGTAAAATAAATAAATAATAATAATATAGGAAATAAATAATGAAATTATTGTATTTAAGATAAATAATTAAATTAATAAGGAGAGGGATAATCTATATTATATAATAATCTATACATAATAATTATAATAATTAAATAATAAGTAAGAAAATATAATATTATAATAATAGAATAATAATAAGTAGATAATAATTAATTAATATAATAATAATAATATAATAATACTAATTAATGTAAATTAAATTATATGGCGTTGTTTGTGTAGGTAATATAGAATTAATTGTTTAAAATAATAATAATATCCAGTTATTAATTATATCTGGTGTGATTTATGTATTGAGAAGTGACTCCTAAGTAGTCATCATTATTATATGATCTATGTATTAATAGTTGCCTTATTATTTATGGTAATGAGCACGACTGTAATATTATCCTATAATTATAATTATTAAACTTTATCAATTTTAACTAGTTTTTGATTCGTAGATTTATTAAGTAATTGATTGAATAATAATTTGATATGTCATATATTAGCTTCGGATCAGATTTATTATATTATACTGGGCTCAGAGCAATAAAATCTAAAGATATTATATAGAGATAACATTTATCATAATTCACACTTAATATATAAAAATATCATCTCTATGGAATTTTAACTGCACAAGGTTTCACCACATTGCGTCACGTGTACATTTTGTCTGGCATAACTTTAATACATAGGAATATATAGATGGAATGGCTACTAAATAATGAGGGATGGGAAGGTTGTGTCGGGCCCATTGAGGGAGCACCGTGGAATCACACCATATGAATTAGTTACATTCAATACAATATATACATGAAATAATAGTCAATAATACATAAAACATAAATAATAATAAGTTATATTAATTTACTTAATTAATATAATGCAAATATATAAAGATCATACAATCGAATTAGAAATTAAGAGATTACAAAGTCTAATCACAATGAGAATGTAATTAAATATCACTTAAACAATTAGATATATATTTCTTCACAATATCATTCTATAATAGTATGTGGCAGGTATGGATGGGCATTTAAGCGTATGATTTATTCACATTTAAACTATTCTAAACCAGTTAGTATTCATATTACAATATACGAATAACACAAAGCGAGTTTTATGCTAAAATTTATCATTCATTGAAGTAAGAAACAAAGTAAAAATGAATATTATAAATTATATAACAAATGAAACCAAATAAAAAATATTACTAACAGATTAAAATCATACAAAAAACAGTGTAAATAAATGTAACATACTAAAACCATGTTATACAAATAATACACATGAATAATATCTACGCTACAACACATAAAATAATAACTAATAATAATAATATAAGTAATAATCACACTAATAATATATCTCACAAAATATCCGACTCACACTCCACCCTAATACTATCAACTACACAACAATATAATAATAATAAAAAGATAATAACTATATATTACACAATCAATAATGTACGGAAATAACAGGATATAATAAGGTGTTTTTCAGTATTGTGCAAGAGTATTGCAAATGCCATGTGGGCGGAGGATAATCAAGTATCTAAAATAATCAATATAATATATTTCATAATAATTTTAAATTTATAATAAAAAGGATTTTAATGAAACAATATAATATAATAATAATTATAATAATAATAATATAATAATAATGAATAACAATAATAATAATATCTATTATTTATTTTCAGATATAATATTTTAAAAATAAAACAATGATCTTTTACATAACGTGGCGTATGATTAATAAGACACACTATCAAGCACGATTTATTTTATGTCTCCTAATGAATATTATATAGTAGTTGTTAATGAATTAAATTTTCACTTAATTTGAACCTCTTCTTCACACACACAAAAAAAAAAATGTTTCTAATCGTAAGAAATAATACATAACAAAACCGCTATCAATGCAAACAGTTATGGGACTTCAATCTAATATATTACAATAGTTACATAAGAGAACACACATGAACAGACGAGTCACACTACAGTCTCATGTTTAGGAATCTAGAAACTGCAATAACTAACAAATTTCTAATGTATACATTATTATCACAAATTATTACATATAACGGTATAAGTATAGTATGGGTAATAATCGTCACTCCATAATTACCGTCGTTATATCAGAATTAATATCGACTAATAGTATAACAGCGAGGGTAGAAATGCCTATCTTATTTAGTATTTGTATAATAATAGTAAGCTTCTTAATAATCTTGCTATTATTAATAACGAGATTAATAACTGATAAAATGGTTAGAGTGTAATCTTGACATATTTATATAGGTCGATATATAAGTATAATTCCACAAATATATATATCTTAATTAGTAGAAGTATATAATAATATCCTTATCTTAGAGATAATTGGCCCTTTCACTGTATAAGGCTGAATATCACATGTGGTGGAATTGTTGCTTTGTCTCACCAGATAAGTTAATTGTAGCGCGTATTAGTATAAGGTTAGCTTACACCGACCGTGTCGCAAACTCATTAATGAAGGCAGGAGACAGTCAAATTTTTGTTTTGAATATGGCGTTTGGTCCACATCGCAGAAGGCGATAGTTCTTGCAATGGTCTATTGAGGTGATATAATCGTAACTGCGGGTTCTGTATTTTAATTAGTTGCATATAATTACCTATAAGGCCAGAGTTGTCCATTATTGCAAACAGTATTGTTCGATATTTTTAAACGCTTTTCACAAATGTGAAAATAATATGTTGTCTTTTATAATGTTTATGACACTCCTAATAGAGATATTATTATATAGCTATTATATATATATACTAGTGTACTAATAATTATAATCATTATAGTTACTAAAATATATATAAGATAACTAAAATATTTATATATTGACTTCGTGGGGTGTGTGTTTCATACACGGTTTAAGTATTCTGTAGAGAGGCCTACTGTAATATTGAGAACTATATAACAGAATGTATATATTGTATTTAATTTTATTTTTTTATTATGCATAATCAGGAGCTTATTGGGGAGATTGTGAGCTAAGGCTATAGATCAGTGGCATATCTTGTGTCTATTTTGTAAATATTGGAACCCGATAAAAAGTTGCCAAGAACTTCCCACTATATAATATATATAGTCATATAAAGTAACTAAGTAGAGTAGGTAGTGTAGGATAGTATAAATAACAAGACTATATGCAATTAAGGTTATTTTATTAAATAATTATTATTTATATTGGAACAAAATTCCGTGTGGATAGGGGTATTGAATGAGTAGAATTACGTCATAGTGTACATAGGGATTAAGGTCAATAGTAGTATATAATTTGGCTAATAAGGTACGATATATATATAACTTATATGTATTATAGTGTTTCTTATGAAGAAGAAAGGCCTTATGATACTATAGTACGAAGAGGATGGTATAATGTTATCCATGTAGTGCGTATATTAGTTAAGGTGATATGACGTTATATGTGTGAGCGAATAGGATATAGGTATAAATAGTATATATAAGAGTACACTAGATTGCCGAGTTTATTAAGTAATATATATCTTGTTTGTGGTGGTATAGGTAGGGACAGTATTAGGTATATAGTGCTATTATGACTAGTATTAGGACTAAATATTAGTTTAAAAGGGATGGGAGCTCAAAATACTAAAGTTTCTAAGAAAAGTGGGAAATAATTTATATAAGATTACTAAATCGACGGGTTGCTCAAGTTCGGGTGTAAGTTTAATTCGCCGGGCATGAAGAGGTGAGCAAAAGTCAGAGATAATATCTTCCGTTTTTATTTCAATATTTCATGTAAATTGTAGAAAGAAGAGGGCAAATCAGTCAGGGTCTTTCATGCTCCAAATAGTATTTCTCAGGTAGGGTTTTCAGAAGGTCGTTAATGTGCTGAAAGCTTCTTTTGATGTAACAGTTAGAGCATGAGTAAATTGCCAGTATTTGCAACATTATGTAAATTATTTGAAATTTGTGACTTGCGAACTAGAAACTACGGTCCACGTCATTTCTGTATTTTTGGACGACTGCGTGGTCGTGGACTGCCATTTCAACTTCCATAAGATCCCATTCTGCTTTTATTAAATCTTCACTTGGCTTTCAAGATCTTCCCTTAAGTGTACACAATATTTTATTTCTCATATGGACACTTACCCTGCTCGGCTATGACAAATTGCAAGGAAGATATAATTAGTTTATGATTCTACTCTAATCCTAATGCTTGATTAAATCATCCAAAATCTTATAAAATGATAAAATGCGATATTAAGTCGGTGGGTTGGAAAGAAGAAATGTTGGGTAATGGAGGGTATATGTTGCATTTTCTTGGATGGCTTCAAGTTTAGTTTTTAGACTAAGGGACTGCTACGATGATTTGTGTCTTCTGACTGTTGACCGAATTATATAAGTATAACTTTCTTTAGGGACCTCTGGAATTACAATTATTTAAGGGATATAATGCTTGTTAAAATTTTTTAGTGTCTGATAAATTTCGGGGGGGGGCCAGATGGCCCCCCTGGCCCCCCCTAAATACCCCTGTATATATTATATAGTATATTAAATTAATTAAGTATATGCAAATTATATATGTTATTAATTATATATATATATATATAAAGTAATATTATTATATTTATAATATATTATATATTATATATATATATATATTATATAATTATATTCATATAACTTATATATATATTATATAGCCGTATATATATAATTATATATAATTAATATATCTATTATATATATAATATATATATAATTATAGTATATATTTTAATATATATTATTTATATATATATTTATATATATATTATATATATATGGAATGGGTGTGGATTTATTTATTGCTAGACAAATAGAAAACAAAATGAAGAATGCAACCGGGTAGTGCTGGCCGAGCCCCGGAATTATGAGCACCGCACCGCACCGGAGTAAGGACACCACGTATAAAAAGTCATTTTCCAAAGTCTGTTTCAATGTGAACCGTGCTCTGCTAAGTACCGCGTCCGATGCGCCGGCCAAACCTACCACCGAGATAAAGACTGCATGCAATTTAGAGAGAGAGAGAGAGAGAGAGAGAGAGAGAGAGAGAGAGAGAGAGAGAGAGAGAGAGAGAGAGAGAGAGAGAGAGAGAGAGATTAAACTTGCATTGTCCCTACAATTTAAGCCCATACTTAAATCATTATTAGAATAATGAAGCTTTTTTACAATAAATATTTATTTGCATTGTTCTGTTTATAAAAGTTTGGGAAATTCTTCCTTCCAAATGTAACGTCCGTCATTCAGTATGAAGTTGCTCGCCATTCACTATACAGTTGCTCGCATTTGATAAGGTTAAAAAACCTTTTCCCCGAACACACTGTTCAACTTTTTCTCTTTTTTTTTTTAGGTGATTAGTGCATTGCATATAACCATAAACTATTGAAGCCTCCAGTGATTCAAACCTCTTGATGTGCATAAGTAGAGATGTGATTGTTTATTTTTTATTTATTTTTTTTTTTTTTTTTTTTTTTTTCTTTTTGCGAAAAAAATAAATAAAAAAAACGGCTATTTTATTAAACTGCCATTTTAAGAGTTTTTTTTTTCTGCATGTGTAAAAGACCGTATTAACGAGTAAAATCTTGCAGCGGAATGAAAGTTCTTCGTCCTCCAACGTACAGTAAAGTATAAGTGACAAAATTTCAAATCCAAACTTAAAATATTTACCTAAGAGAACACTTAGCTTGAAATGAGGAAAAATCGTCGATTTTGATTTTTGTTCCTAAAATTTTCACTTATGAATCATGATGATTAACTATATTCGTCCTCTTTGCACACTGTTTCAGACTGTAAACCTGTAAAATCTGGTATTTCATGGCCATCAAAATTATGAGGGTTGTTGATAAATCCAAGACTGAATATTATATATTTCATCAAAGTTGCAAGCTTTTACTTCATTCTTCACTAAACGGTTTTTTTTTTATTAAAACTCATCTCGATGGTTTGGTGCAATTAAATGCCAAGGCAAGTGCTCAAGCACCTGAAAGCTGAACTTTAGCTTTCTCAATCCCTCATGCCATTTCTTATTATCAGTCAGGCACTGAAATTTTTGATTGAGGTCAATACTTAGCTGCAGCAACTTCTGATAAGCTATGTGATATCACGTTTACTTACTTAGTCTATCAAGATTAGTCGAAATAAAGCAGTTAGTTACATCGATATATTTATTGAAGAGGCAACTTCTGCATTTTGAATAAACATGCTAAATTAATCTCACTACAGTATATTTATATACAGGGCAAAAATAATTGTGATAAAAAAAAAAAAATATTAACATAAAATTAATTATACTGGTCTCCAGAACGCACAGAACTCAGAGGAAGTCATTCTTTAGTACCATTCAGTTACAAATTCTTTTGTATACAAAGTTTTATGTGAATGGCTACAAAGGCTTTTTGATAGAAAACGAATATATATATATATATATATATATATATAGTATAGTTATATATATATATATAGTATATATTATATATATATTATATTATATATATTATTATAATATATATATATAGTAATATATAAATATTATATATATATATATAATATATTAATATTTTAAAAATATTTATATAATAATAATATATTAATATAATATATATATTATAATATATATATAATAATATATTATAATATATATATATAATATATAATATATATATATTATAGTATATATTATATATATATTATATTTATAATAATATAGTATATACTATATATATATATATATTATAAAATTAGTTTTGGACACGACATCCGCATCCGCATCGGCATTTGCGGAACATCCGCACCAAAATTGATCATCCGCATCCGCACTCCTTAACGGCACATCCGCATCGCACCGGATCCTCTTTTGAAAAATGAGCGCATGTGCGGAGTTTTCTCATTCTGATTACTGCCATATACAAATAAATATTATTGGCATCTTATCATGGGAGTTTATGGGAATAATTGTAATTTTGAATTCGATTTCTGTAATTATATATATATATTATATATATATATACTAATATATAATATATTATATTTATCTATATATAGTATATATATATATAATATATATATTATATGATATATTATATAATTATATATTATATGTATAATCGTTGCACGGGATACTCTTCGACGAAGCAAGCGGACTTTCATTCAAACGAAAGTGATCTCCGTTCTTGGTTTCCTCGACAATCTTCTGGCCTCTTGCCAAAACATCTCTAACACTTCTGTAAATCATCTTTCCTCCTCTTATTCGATCTGATGGCTTGTTGCTCTCCAACTGAAAAGGGCCAATCTCTTCGCTCCTATTTTCCCTAAATCATCCCTGGACGATTCTGGCATTCCTCTTCCTCCTCCTTCTCCTCTCAGGTGTCCTAGTGTCTTTTTGCCTGAGAATTACACTTGTCGGGTGCATGGTCCTGAGATCTTCATGAACGTTAGAAATCGGGTGGGTCGGATCCGCATGTCCCCCCCGAGTTTTGAGAGAAGTGCTACGTGTGACCCCTCGTCACTATATTATCTATTCTCTCAATACTGAACACTTTCCTCAGTGTTGGAAGCACGGACATGTCAACCTATTCCGAAAAGGAAGCCGCTCTGATCTTTAACTATCGCCCTAATACTTAATTCTCACTGTTTCTAATCTAAAGATCTTGAAACCCTTCTTAACCTCACTCTTGAAGACCACTTGAATCTCATTTCTTCTTCGCGATCGCCATACGTGAATTCGGCCGGGGTTCAAGGTTACTGCGATATATCTTTTCGCTATTTCAACAATTTATGCGTTTTCCGCTCTATGGAACTACGGGAGACTTGCGTGTGGCGCTTGACATACCAAATTTGACCGGGTATGGCACGCGTACTGCTCTCCAAGCTCCCATCTTTGGGTTCCTCTTCTCTTGCTTAATTTGTCCTAGCCTTTTTTTCAAGTCGTCAATATGGCTGTGGTTGATGGAGCGAATTCTTCTTTTTCTGTCATCAGTGGTGTTCCTCAAGGTTTTTCTTTTCTACTTTATTCTTACTTTTCATTAATGAATCTCTCACCTGCAACTCTAACTCTATCCTGATATACCGATGACTCGACCCTTCCTTCTTCACTCATTTCAATTCTACTCCTTCTTTACTTCTAAGAATTGCCCTCTCTCTTAATCTTTCCTGATTATATTCTCGCTGATTCTGGATAGAATTTCCGGTTGGGTCGTCTCAACCTTGTGAAATCAGATTTTTTAAAATCAACTTCTACAAACTCCCTTTCTAAACCCTTTTAACTTTCCGTATTCGTTCGACGGTCTCTCGTCTTCCTGTTGACAATATAAACATCCTTCGCCTTAACATAAACAAAAAAATGTCTTGGATAACTCACATCAAACGTTGCTAGAGCGGTCTCAATAGAAATGAGTAGTTCTGTTTAGCCGCGAGAACTTTTTTTTTCTTCCAGTTAACTTGTGTCCAGCTATCCGCCCTTGTATGGAGTCCTGTTCTCATATCTAGAGGTAGTGTTTAAACATTTAAAGACATATTCTTCAAATGTCAAAAGGCAAAGAAATGTTCAACTGTTTAATCGTTCAATGCTTTAAAATCTGTCTTTACACCACGAATGTTGTAAAATCTAGTTTCTATAGGTACCGCACGCCGGTGTTCGAGGGAACTTACCATTCCACCGTACCACACCTTTACTGACGCCCTCGTAAGCACAGGGGCTGTGTCTGTGCACAGTTTGGTGTAGATATTGGTAACTCCAGAGCTAGTTCGCTGCGGTGCTTCCTTCTTTCTGCCACACCTCTGTTTTTGTGGAATTCTCTTCCATCTTCGTTTCCTGCTGAATTTAATCTCCGTCACTTTAACGGCCTGCGTCTGTGCCTCATGCGCGTAAATGGCAATGTGATGAAATGTTGGCGTGGCAACACCCCGTCCTGACAAAGGTGCTCTGCCGTGAGTGGTGCGGAAGCTGTAACATATATATATATACTAATAATATATAATAAATATATAAAAATTATATATCTATATCTAAAGAATAGTTATAATATAATATAATATATTTATATATATATTAATAAATATACGATATATATATATAGTATATATAATATTATAATATATATTATATTATAGTTATATAATATATATAATGTATATATATATATATATAATTATATATATATAAGTAATTTTTATTCAAATTAAAAGTAAACTCCGCATCCGCTCCGCATCCTCATCTGACTTAAG
>JABUQX010063504.1:40000-52500 GCA_015478945.1 Trachelipus rathkii | reverse complement strand
GTGAAGCTGCTCTCTCAAGTCTATCGCCGAGCATGATGAAGTATATTTCCTAATTCTCTTCCCTGCTGCAAGGGCTGGGATAACCCTTCTATCAACATTCTAACTTCTTCGCGAATGGTGGTGAATATCGTTTTAACATTCCTTAATAGCGATTAACATGATAGTGGTGATAATGAATAATATAAAAAGTGTTATATAGATTATTTAATTAATAATAGGTGAATAGGTGGTAGGAATATTATGAATTATACGGTATAGAGTCGTATAGTGGTAGAACAAATAATATTAAAATTAAAATATGCTATAATATTAATAATAAATAATAGTAATTATTAGATTATCAACTAGTGAAGATATTGTGTTTAAACTGTCGTAAATATTAATATGATAATGTAATAATCAATAGTTTGTATATATATATATATATATTATATTATTATATAGTATTATATTATATATATCATATATATATATATTATATATATATATATGATATATATATACTATATAACTAAATATATATATATATAATATATATGTATATAATTATATATATATGTATATTATATATCTAATATATATAATTGTATTGTGGAAATTGGTACACAGAACACAGAGGGAGTCCGTTCCCTCGTTATTTACGAGAATTCGAATGCAGGGCCGAAATGGGAAAGGGCGCGACAAAGAAAAAAAAAACGTCTAATATTTCAGATTTAAAAATGAGAATGGACGATTATCAGAACAATGAAGAATGAGGGTCGGAATCCGTACATATAAAAACATAACTAAAGGATGATCTTATATATATATATAATATATTATAATATATATTATAATATATATAATACTATATATATATAATTATCTATATATATCTATTATATATATATTATTGGTGTTCATGTTTTAAAGACTCCGTCAGTTTTGATTTTTTTTTGGTTTTTTTTTTAACATATTGCTAGTCATATGATATAACAATGAATTTCAGTGGGTGATGGGAATGATTCAAAAGTTCGAAATCTTCTTAAATAATTATTAAAATCACATTATATCAATAAATTTTAAAAAATGAAATATCTCGAAAAGTACGACACTTACAGAAAAACAATTACATATTGAAATCAGCGTATAAAGCTTACACAAATTAAAAAAGAAAAAAAATAAAAAATTAAAAAATATCTTTTAGGCTTGCTTGTGGCTCGAAAGTACGACACCTTACAAGAAAACCCAATTACATATTTGGATCAGCGTGTAAAGACTTTATTACAAAAATGTAAAACAAAAAAGAAATAATAAAAAAATAAAAAATAAAAAAAATAGGGGCTCCGAGCCGACTGGGGGACAGAGGGGGGGACGTTCCATATCCCCGTAGGGGAGGGGCGGAGGAAACCCCGCGACATCCAAATACCAAAGAGCGGGGTTCGAGGCCCTCCCGAGGGGGGAAATAGTCTAACCCTGTCGTTCTCCTCCGAAGGCCGAGAGACCCGCTCCGGCCATCTTTGCGGTTTTACCCTTGGGTATTCCCTTTAGTTAAAAAAAAAAAAAATTTTTGAAACGAATGAAAATCGAACTCGGTCTTATATTTTTGAATCATGTTCCTTACCCCTTAAATTGACTATTAGGATCATATACTTAGAAATATATAAACAAAAAACAAAAAAAATCAAAACTGACCGAGTCTTAAAACATATATATATCTATATTATAATATATATATATATATATATAGTAATATATAAATAAATTTTACATAATTATATAGATATATAATTATATGATAAATATTTATATATATTTATATATATATATATATATATATATATATATATATATATCATACCTGTATGTGTTCGCAAATGGGCCTTGAGATGGGACGATTTTCCATAGTTCTTATCGCAGCCTGGATAATGACACCTATGACCTTTCTTGCTTTCACTAACGGAAAATGTGTTGACCTGACCTTCGCTTATTGGAGATTTTTTTAAAGATTGTTTTCTAGAAACATAACTAGTTTTAGAAGTATTAGAAATATTAGTCCTAGTGTAAACATTATTTCTAATTTCTTCTAACTCGTCATCATATGATTGTATTCCATTATTAGCTAACTTTAGTTTATTATTATTATTATTATTATTATTATTATTATTATTATTATTATTATTATTATTATTATTATTATTATTATTATTATTAGATGCAATAGCTAGTTCATGGTCAGGTATTGTTATCGACTGGTAAGGGGGAAAATCTATGTTTTTGTGGTCATAAAGCTTCCCAGGTTGAGTTACTTGTTTACAATCATTATTAATCAAAACCAAATCATTTTCTATTGGTAGTTCCTGGCGGGGTGGAATGGGCGTGTTTTCTCTACTTGTTTTAAGACTTGCTAGAAACTCTGCAATACAGTAAGCATTAACGCCTTCTGGTGATGAGGACGGTGAAAGTGACAATGGTGAAGGAGTCTCATTTTCTACCCTATTGTATGAACAGGTAAAACCTGGATACTCTTCAAAATGAGCTGGAGGAGTAGGTGGGGTAGGAGGCTGGTACGGTGAGGACGCACAGAAACTTATGTGTTCCAACGTTTCCGGAGGGCTTATTCTTTCTGGGCTGCTTGCAGGGGTGTGTGTACCTGTTAAACCGCTGTATGAGCGGTCGGGTAAAACACTCAAATTTTGTACTAAATACGCCGTTGATTTTTTATCCTTATCATCATCACTTTGAGGGAAAACACAAAAAGACCACGTGTTATTGTTTGCTCTATTTGAATTTTCTTTTAAAGCTACTAAACACTCTGCAGCACTAAGATCATCAAGATCGACTTGGAACATTGCACAATATATTAAAAATGCGGTTTTAATAAATTAATAATAAAAAATCAATTTGATTTCTAAGCACATACGAAAACTTGCACTATTAACAAACAATGCAACGCAAACTGATTTTCACTAACACAACCTCCCTCCTCCGACACTGAAACTTGACTGAAGCTGAAGCCGATATTTTCTGAAGAAAGAAAAAAAGAAAAATTATTTCCAGCAAAATGAAACAAATTCGGAAAATCTTCTAAGCATTTCTCAAGGTATCATGGTATATTTCAATTTATTTCAGCAATACCAGTATTCTTACATCATTGCATGAAATTTTTACATGCCTACAAGCTTAATAATAATAATAATAATAATAATAATAATAATAATAATAATAATAATAATAATAATAATAATAATAATAATAATAATAATCATAATAATAATCATAATAATATTAATAAATATATTATATACTATACTATATATATATCATATATATTATTATAATATATATATATTATATATAATAATATATATATATATATAAGTAATTATATATATATATTATTAGTATATATATAGATAAATATAGTAGTATATATATAGATAATTATATATATATATATTATATATATATATATATCGTATATATAAGATATTTAATATATATAATATTAATATATATATATATAAATATATATATATATATAATTTATGTATTAATATATATATAGTATATATAAATATATATATATAGCGAAACATGGAATTTATGATCTGGCTCTGGTACGAACTTGCCGTCGGGAGGTAAATAAAGATCCTTAACACCAAAATATGCGGGGTGAAACCATCCTCAAAAAATTAAAGCCGCACCGGAAACACTTGGTGCGTGCGGTGCGGTTGCGGTGTAGTAAGGTACACATTTTCATGTACCTGGTGCGGACGGTGCACTAGCAAAATGCAAGGTGATGTGTGTGTGGTGCGGGTGCGGTGCAGTGCGTGAGTTGTTTACATATCCATGTGTATCCGGTGTGGGTGTATATTGTAAAAATACAAAAGCGAAGGGCCGAGCTGCGGTGCGCGTGCGGTGCGGTGCGGTGCGTGCGGTGCGGTGTGGTTGCGGTGTCTTGGTGTGGGTAGGGTCACAATTCAGCTGTAACCGTAAGTGCAATAAATAAAATTGCAAAGGTCGGTGCGCGTGCCTTCACTCTATAATAATTTTTCAGGTTGCGATGGTATTGTAAAATATTATCGCTGCTTTATCGGTGCTGCATACAGCTTTCAACGTCCTGTGCGGTGCAATCGTTTAATCTCGATTATATAAGAGTATATATATATATATATTAATATACTATATATTAATATAATATAGTAATATATATATATATATATATATTGTATACTATATATACTATATATATATATATATAATATATATCAGTGCGTGCAAAGGTCGTCGAAGCCCCGCAAGATCTCCATGGAACCTCTTATATATATATAATATTATAGTATATATATATATATATATATATATAATATATTATATATATATAGTATATATATAAATATATTATATATATATATTATTATATATATATATATATATATATATTATATATATCATCATCAATTACATATCATCATCATCACCCACCTTCTTTTCCCAATGACTGGGGGTAGGTGGGCAACATACACAGGAAACAGAAATTAGTGGAAGAATACGAGCAAGTCGAAAAGGCACAGCCTTACCGCCCCCTTTATACCTTTGTGTGTGAGGACTCGTTGCAGTCAGAGAAATCCACCCTAGAGAGGTTCACAGGACCGCGACGGACCTCCACTGTGGCATCTCGTCAATGTAGGGTTCATCCTTCGGCCCAGGTGGGCCACAACCATCCCCCTTCCAAAACCCCGCCATTCATTCCTATTTTGCACCTTTCTTCTCGCCTCGGCCAAACTCAGATTACTCTCCTCCAGGCATTAGTTTACTGACTCAATCCACTTTTTCTGCGGTCTCCCAGCCGGTCGATTCCCGGCACACTCACCACTATACATCCGCTTAACCAGAACAGATCGCATCATCCATCCTTTACACATAGTGACATGACCACATGATCTCAACATAACTTTCTTTATTTCTTTGTTACCTTTTCTTCACACTCTAATGTGCTTTCATGCCTCATTTATCAATCTTCTCACTCCTAATACTCCCCTAAGATGTCCATCTGAACACATTGTACTTTAGATCTATACCTCTTATTTCAGGACCATAGTTTCAACTATATACATTAACACGGGTAACAACATACCCTTATGTAAGACCCTAGCGCTCTCAAGACTTAATCCCTTTACATCCACCAATTATTTTAATTGCTACAGCCACCTTCCTACCAGTAACACTTTCTACTAAACTCGGCATGTTTTTTTTCATCCAACATATATCCAAATATTAAAGCTCAGACACCTTGTTCCAGTTGTTCAGTAGCTTTATATATATATTATTATATATATTATTATATAATATAGATATATTATATATTATAAATATATATATATAAATATATAATTATATAGTATATATCAATAAATATATATATATATTATATATTATATATATATATTATATATTATTATATATATATATATATATATATTATATATATTATATATCTTATATATATATTATATATATTATATGTTATATATATATATATAATATATAATTATATATAAATATATAATATACTATATATAGTTATATATATATTATATATATATATAATATATATTCAGGGTGGGTCAAAGTACCTTTCAAAGTACCAAGTACAAGTACAAGTACTGCAAAAAATGTACTTAAGTAAGTCAATTACAAGTTCTGAATTTGTTCAAGTACATGGTACAAGTCAAGTACATGGATCAATAAACAAGTACAGAGTACAAGTAAAGTACTTTATGACCAACACTTGATATAATATATATATATATATATATATATATATTATATATATATATATATATATATATATATATATTATATATATATATTATATATATATATAATCATATATATATATATAATATATATAATTATATATTATCTATGAGTATATATTATATATATATCTCATCATCACATCATCATCATCATCATCATCATTATCATCATCATCATCGAATCACGACCATCTTACTCCCAAACGACTGGAGGCAACGGTGCGTAACATATCACCGACATAAAATAAGTAAGAAGAATATGAAGCAAGTAGAAAAGAGAGCCCCAGCCTACCGCCCCCTTTATACCAATTAGTGGGGAACGCGTCGCAGTCAGAAAAATCCACCCTAGAGCTTCACGGGACCGCGATTGACCCTCACTATGACTTTCGTCAATGTGGGTTCATTCCTTGCCCAGGTGGGCTACAACCATATCCTCCTCACTAAAACCACCATTCACTACGTTATGACCTTTCTCTCGCCGTCTGCCAAACTCACATTTCTCTCTCCAGGCATTCCTTTTCTGCCTCATTCCACTTTTCTTCTGTCTCCAAGACGGTCGATTCCCAAAACCTTCCACTATACATCCGTTTAGCCGACCGTCTGTCATCTCATCCTTTCACATGACCAAACCTCTCAACGTACTTTAATTTATTTCTCATTACCCCAAGTCTCCACACAACACCTCTCGATTAATACGTTCATTTCCTCATTTTATCATTTTTTTCACACCTAACACGACCACTAAGATTGTCATCTGAACACATTGTAATTTGATCTATACCTCTTTTATTCCAGACCATAGTCCACTACTATACATTCAACGGTCACAACATACGCTCATGTAAGCCCCTAGCGTACTCAAGCTTAGTCCCTTTACAGTCACCAACGATTTAACTGCACGCAGCCATCTTAAGTGGCCATTCAGCAATTTTCCTACACCAACTCTAACACATCCGCTCCCTTCTCATACACATATATCTAAATTGTAAATTCAGACACTTTTTTCCAGCTGCCTCACCATCGTAACATAACTTCACACTGAGGTCTGTCCTCACTATAACCTAACCTTACCTTATCTAAGTTTAATTCTCAAACCCTTATACACCCTGTCAAACTCCTCTACTAGTCTCTCAAACTCTCATCAGATCGCCACGATAAAACCAAATCATCAAAACATCAGTATACATGGTAGGAATCCTCCACTCTATCTCATTTCTCCATCATTCTGAACCTATCCTCTTGTACCCTCCTCTTAATTCTTTCCCACTAACCTCATCCATATCCAATTGGATTGCTAAGGAGACAACAAATCCCTGTCGACTCCGCTATTAATATTAAAATAATCACTTTCGACTCTATTTATTCTTCACACACGCTTCACTATCGGTCATACATACTTTTGAATTCTATTCAGAAGCCTTACCACCACACCATTACTCACTAAACACTGCCATAAGTTCCTATTAATTCCTTTATACCCTGTTGCAAATCAATAAATCCTAAAAATACAATTTATCTTCTCCTCCCTCATTATCCCCAATCATTTGTTTCAAGTCAGATTTGATCCACACATCCTCTACTACTTCTAAACGCACCTTATTCTTTCCCCAAAATTAGTTCTTTACCTCATTCGACGCAACTCTTTTCGCACCAAAATTATCAACATATACTTCTCCCAACACTCATAAACGAATTCCTATAATACTAGTTAGCATTTTTCCGCCTTACCCTTATATAAAGGTACAATTACTGCTCTCCAATCCCTCGAATCTATACCCCCCATAAACGTTGTTTATATCTACTAAATCCAATCAATCACATCTCGCCTATATATATATATATTATATAATATATAGTATATATATATATATATATATATATATATATATATATATATATATATATATATATTATATATTATTATATAACATTATTATTATATATTATTATATATTGTTATATATTATTATATAACAAAGTATTAAATGAGTCACAGGAGATTTTACTTTCCTTCAGCAGGATACGAACGCTGGACTCCGCGTGAAGTTATGCTAAGACGTGGTGAGCAGGCTGGACAAGGTGATGAGTTAAAATTTAGGTATAATACTGTGGACGAAAAGGGGAACGGATGATTGCGAGTGGTAGTAAGTAAGTTGTGAAATTGGATAGAAAGGTGGCTGGAGCAAACAATCCTTGGTGGATGTAAAGAGACTAAGTCTTGAGTGCGCTAGTTTCTTGCGTGATGGTAAGTTGTTACCTGTGTTAATGTATAATAGTAAGACTATGGTCTGGAATAAGAGGTATAGATCTAAAGTACACTTGTTCAGATGGACTCTTAGGGGCGTGTTAGGCTGTGAGAAGAATTGATAAAATGAGGAATGAACGTATTTAGAGTTGTGTGGTATGAAAGGGAAAATGAGAGAATAATGAAAGTATGTTTAGATGGTTTGGCATGTGGAACGCACATGGTGAAAGTCGTGGTCTAAGTGGAGTGATAGTGGTGAGTGTGTGGGAATGACTGGCTGGGAGACCGAAGAAAAAGTGGATTGAGTCAGCAAAAAGAATGTCTGGAGGAGTGAAATGTGAGTTTGCAGGGGCGAGAAAAAGGTGCATAAGAATTAATGGCAGGTTTTGTGAGGGTGTATGGTTGTGCCCACCTTGGGCCAAGGGATGAACCCCAAATTGATGCAGATGCCATAGTGAGGGTCAGTCGCCAGGTCCCGTGAACCTCTAGGGTGGATTTTTCTGTGCGACGATCCCAATAATAGGTATAAAAGGGAGGTAAGGGCTGGCTTTCTTTTCGGACATGATACGGTGTGGTCATGTTTTCGTGTTTCTGGTAAAATGAACACGCACCTTAACCCCCCAGTCTTGGGAAAAAAAGGTTGTTGATGATGAGATGAATATATATATATATATATATTAATACTATTATATTATATATATATATATATATATATATATAATATAATATAATATATATATATATATATATATATTAAATAATGACATATTTACATTCATAAATGGGAAATTTATTTAGAATAGCATTTGTAAAAATATCAATACGTAGGCAAATGAAATAAAAAGAAAACAAATATAATGGCAAGTTAAAAATGCCAACAGTACTTGCAAGTACTTTGCAAAGTACAAGTACATGGAATCAAGTACAAGTACAAGTAATAGTATACATGTGTTTTAGAAACTGCAAGTAAAAGTACAAGGTACAAGTACTCCAAAAATGTACTTAAGTAAAAGTACAAGTACAAGTACTTGTACTTTGAACCAACCTGATATATTATATATATATATATATATATCTATATAATAAATATATATATATATAAATATATATAATATATTATTATATTATATATATTATATATATAATATATATCTATATATACTATATGTTCACTACAAAAACAATTAAGGAGCATTTCGCGGTTTATTTCTAAATCTACAAATCTTAAATTTGAAATAAATATTACTTGTTTCACTTCAAAAAAATTTAAGATTAAGAACCCAAAAATAACAAAATTTAAGCTAACTTACACACTTTTGGACCTCCAAAAAATATATTTTCGTTTTCTCAAAATGAGAAATTGTTCTACTTTTTATTAATATTTATGTTCTGCGTTTCTTTATGTTCTATGCTCAAAATGGTTAAATCACAAGCCGCATTTGTCTCATGTTGCTTCTCAAGTACGATTTTATAAGCTTTAAACTTAAAGAAGCTTCATTCAGTAGTAGCTGTGGTAACTGTGAAGTGTCAAATAAAGTTGTAAGGTACTGGCGAGATCCGGGAAACATCTTCTTACATGAGAAACGATTATCTCAATGAGTAAACCTGCGATCTCTCTAACATTTTTCTTCCAACTGATTTTTCGGATAATGATGTTCTAAAAGATATTACTTGGTCAACAAAAGTTTTAGACAGGTCAGTGGGATATTTAATTACAAGAGCCGTGACTTTTTCCGTGATTTTTTCACATTTCAGATTTGATAACTTTTGTGGCGTCAGAAATGAAAAGCTTTGGACGATAGTTGTCTGACTCGTAAGTCTTATTTCTATTTGGTTTATTACAAAATCTAGTGATGCATTGAAAACTTTAATTTCAAAAGATTTAACCTGTTCGTCAATTTTGTGGTCAGAAGCTTTCTCATCAAAAAAGCGTTTCACAAGTCCCTTACATTTTTTCCATTCGGCAAACGATGTTCCATGACCGTGCCAATATTTTTACCTTCTGCTAAGAAATCAGAGAAGTTACCTCTCACAGATTTTTAACTTATCACATGCCAGGCTAATAAAAACATGCTCTGTCAAGGTCAGCTGTTTCATTCTACAAGCATTTTGATGAGATATTAATAATTTCAAGCACTTTTCTTTCAAGTGTGAGCAAAAGAATGAATTCAAATTCATCAAGGCGATTCCTAATTGATAGAGCTTCATGTATCACTGTCTTGTTAGAGCTGTGGAATACAATTTCAGTTAAACATTTCATGACGGATTTGAAATCATTCCCCAGTGATAAAAGACAATCATTACGCAATGACCATCTCGCGCGTAGTGCACAATTTTTTCAAAGTTAAATTTTTCGTTGGGACACCATCTATTAAAGTTTTATGTAACTCCTGTCAAAGAGGTAAGCTTTCACTGAAAAATTCACATACTTTTTACACAATATCGAATAACTTACAAATGTCAAGAACATGTGTTACCGAATCATTTACTACCAAGTTCAAACTATGCAAAGCACAGTGAACATACTCTGTACTAGCAGCGATATCCTTTGTGGCTGCACCATCGTACCCCTGTCCCCTAAATTTTTTAAAATCTATTGCATTCTTTTTCAAAAATTCCAAAACTTTACGCTCAAAAACCCTCACCCGTTTGGTCATTGACTTCTGTGAATCCTAGAAACGATTCATTATTATGAGTTTTATTTCACCCCAAGATTTTTTTGATTGAGTTATATATCTGATAATAATACTCATTTAGTCTTTCTTTGAAATATCTTGAGTAGTATCAACAATAATGGCGAAAAGAGGAGCTAATCGAATTTTCTTCAGTAAAAATCGAATTTTCTTCAGTAAAGAATTTAATACTGAATTACCCAATAGGTTAATAATTTCGTTTTGGATATCATTATGTAATTATTTTGATGGAGTCTTCTCACTTGTTATATGGGCTCTTAGGAGAGAATCATAACGTGATAAAAGATATATTATGTTTAAGAAATTGCCAGATTCAGACCCTATTTTATTTAAACTTTCTTTCTCTGTGTATACGAAATGGCATAGAGCACAAAATCATTGTGCACGCAACATCAACAATCCTTGTAAAAATATCTTTCCATTTTCTGTGCTCATCGGAAATTTTATCTGTAATGGTTTTGTTTCTTTTCCAAGTAGCATATATAATACAAGCTTGAAGATGGGCGCTGCTAGTTTCCTGGGTTTTAACTTTCTTATGCAAGCCTTACCAATCACGTATACTTCCATCCAGCCAAGTTGTACCTCCGAGAGTTTAGCTGAAAATCCAACATAGTTCACAATAAACGTTATCTAATTTTGGAGAATAGCACAACTAAAATCTCTTTTAAGTTCTTATCCATTTATGATTTTATAACAGTAATAATCAGAACTAAGAGATCTACTTTCTGAATCTTTTGAGAAAGGCGGCTTTGGCAAACATGGTTCAGGCACTATAATAAGCTTTCTTGTATTTGTTGTTAAAGGCAGGGCTGGGGAGACGGTACCGGTTCTGGTGTGGGTGCACGGAGCTGAAGGATTTTTGGTGGGGCCAGAGCCGGTGCCGGTGCCGGAACCGCTGCTAAGATTGTAGGCGGAGCCGGTGCCGGTGCCAGTGCTGGAGGCTCCAAAAATTATGCTGCTCCAGCTCCGGCTCCGAAATAACTTATATATATATATATATATATATAGTATATATATATTATTATATATAACTATAATATATATTAATAATAAAATATATAGATATATATATATAATATATATATAATATATATATATAATATAGATATATAATATATATATATTTTACAGTTGTCACTACACCTCACGGGCAGAAGCCCTATTCAAGGAGGGGTTGTTTCATGCCTCAGAAGTCAACAACTAAATCAAATTACGCAGATGAGCACAGACGCAGGCTTTGAAATGGGGGAGATTAAATTCAGTAGGAAACACGGGAGATGAAGAGAATTTCCACAGAACAGAAGGTCGCAGGAAAGAAGGAAGCATCCGCAGCGAACGAGGCCTTGGAGTTAGATACGATCACACAAAACTCATGTGCAGATACGCACCCCTAGTCTAGCAGCGGCCGACGGCAAAGGGAGGTACGCGATGAATAAGCTCCCTCGAGGCACCTGCCGCTGCGGTACCTATAGAAAAGAGATAAGCACACATCGCGCCGCAAAGATAGAGGGTCAAAAGTGAACTGAAAGTACAGAACAGTTTATAAGCCTTTTGCCTTTGACTCGACCCTGTCCCAAAGCCGGGGTGAAACCAGAGCCACCCCCAGATATGAGAGCAAGTACTCCATACAAGGCGGATGATCGCCCTGATAGCTGGAGAACTGAGAGAGAAAAAAAAAGTCTTCGCAGTCTAAAACAGAGACTCCCAGTTTCTTGAGCCGCCTTAGACAACGTTGTAATGTAGAGGTTTTACCAAGAC
>JABUQX010063504.1:25000-35000 GCA_015478945.1 Trachelipus rathkii | reverse complement strand
TTAATTCAGATGTGCCTATTACAGTACTAGCCAGCAACACAATGTTAGTGTGGAACGCTATTTTCGGCTCTTCGAATAATTCGGTCAACTTATGTAGGACTCAATGAAAGAGTCTATTAGAAGGCTACTGTTCTTAGAACAAATTCGTTTGAAGAAAATGTAAAAGTATGTTGTCCCTTTTATTAAAATATTTGACGCATAAAATTACTTTACCAAAAACAAAATAAAAAAAAAAATAATAAATAAAAAAATGGGACTTTGTCTGCGTCAGAGCAAAGTTGTGCCTGCCCAAGCTCAAAAACCTAATATAAAAGAATGGGTTGACAGTCCCCATTTGCGCGGAACTGCATGAGGCTGATGTTTTCCTGGGCTGCCACGGTAACACCCAAATACCAAATGTTATAAGAGTTGACTTAAGACTTAGGAATATCCCTTAAGACAAAGCGGTGCCGAAGCTGGAGCCGGAGCTGGGAGCCGGAGCTGGAGCCGGAGCCGGAGCCATTCAAATCAATGGCGCCGTGCCGGAGCCTTATCAATAAGGCTCTGGGGCCGGTGCCGGGCCAAATTTACCTCGGCTCCCCAGCCCTGCCGTAAACATCCTTGAAAAATGCCATATATCCATATTAAAAAATTTATTTTAATGAACTGTTGTATCGATATCAATACATTGATCATTAACTTCAAGTTGTGGATTTTCAACATCAAAGCTTCCATTTATTTCGAAAATCTCATAGAGATTTTGATTGCTTGGTTCGGTTCAAGAGATCCCAATTTGTGATTCATTTATGCTCATTTGAAAAAATGGTCAATTTTCTTCAGTTTTTTTTAACAGATTGGGATATTTGTTGCTGTAATTTACAGTTATCTGGGAGCACTTACAATATTCCGCTTATTTATCCATTGCAGGAAATAATATAATAATAATAATAATTAATTAAAATAATATAATAATAATAAAATAATAATATAATCAATATAATAATAATAATAATAATAATAATAATAATAATAATAATCAATAAATAAAATAAAAAGCAGTGCCACTCTAAATAATCGCTCACTGGAATGGCGAGTAGCATTTACCATTTAGCACAAAATAGAAACATTTCAATTCCTGAGTGGAAAAGATGCAGCTCAACTGTGTCTGATGTTAGTTATTATTCGATTACATGCTCGTTGACTGTATTATATAGTAATGATATAATGTGAAATGTTTATCATCGTTAATACTGTTAGTTTTAGTTTCATCATTGTTGAAACTGAACAAGCTATAAATATAATATATATATATATATATATATATATATAATATATAATAATATATACATACTAATGATATATCTATATATATATATATATATATATATATATATATATATATATATATATATATATATTCTACTGCACTTATTAGATCCCATCCAAAATGAGGCGCATCCTATCTCCACCAGAGCCTTCCGATCGTCCCCCTAGGTGAGCCTTGAAGTTTGAATTCTAATGTATGCCACTCTCTCTTCGAAGGGAATACAACATGTGCACAAGTTATCTTCGTTTTCAAAACCCAATACCGTTTGCTCTGACACCGATTCTGCGAGAGATACCTCAGAATCCTAATTACTGGCCATTTCTGAACACGGTTTTATAACATCTTTAATTTCCTTAACATCCTTTTTTTTGCAAAAGCGTCTACCTTTCTCTTCATGACGAAGAGTTACACACCTGGATGATTCCCCCTTCCCACATATGCTTGGCCCTGATCAATTTTTATTACATCTGAGCAAACTGCATCTTAGATCTATATCTCATTCCACACCATAGTTTCACTACTATACATTAACACCGGTACCAACATACCCACATGCAAAAACACTAGCACACTCAAGACTTAACCCTCCCCCCTCATGCACTCGGCAGACTTAATTGCACCAGCAGTAAACTAGTAAACTCGGGATCTTCATCTAATCGCTTAACCAAGACCATTCTTGATTGTCATTTGTTCAGCATTCGCTCAGCCCCCTCCAGGCGCTTAAAACCCCTTATTCTTAAAAACACAATGGGATCCGCTGTACAAACAGTTCTTCGGCGGCTCTCAGCCCCTAAAAGAGAAAACAAATACTTTATGCTGGACCCCCTCATGTTGGGTTTAACCGCAATGAAATTGCCCGATAGAGAGGCCAAAATGGCACTTCTTCGTTTCGAGCTGTTCCAGAATACCTCCTCGGTTGCCATCGACAAGGTTCGCTTCCCATCAATCTGAATTACTAGCCTGCTCTCCGACAAGGCTTTCCATCTTATTGGCAAGAGCGGACGAATGATCGCGGAGAGAGAAATTAGAAAAATAAAGCCGAACATTGGTGAGTGGTCTTCTTCCCACCGACGAAAACGCTTACACGAGATGATACTTCCACGCCACCGTATTGGCCACACCAATATCGCCTCACAGTCACTAATATGTACGACCCTCCTCCCATCTCAAATTTTGGCCGTCGCCATACCCTCAATCTGTTGCGACATATCTTCATTGATTGTCCCCAACTGGACCATTATTCGCCGTCATCATTTTCCTACTTTCGGTGGTCCATAGACCCTTCTAAAAGATTGTCCCACATCTTATCTGAATCTTCCCACTCTAATAGTCACTATTTTCTTGTTACTCTCCAAGAAGCGATATTCTTTACAATATATGATTTTGTTTATGTAATATTAGGACTATTATAATGTACGAATATAATTTTATTTACTTTTTATTTATTTTTTTGACTGAATATTCATTTCTCCATTCAAATTTTTCCCTGGAAATTCAAAATATGTACATGCTAGGACACCCACTAGGTTGATCTTTTACAGCTCAGTTGTTGCCGATTCTCTGTGAGCGTGATGGTCGCTAGTACATTGGCTCATATATACTAATATAATATAGAATATATATAATATATATATATATATATATATATATATATTATATATATATATATATAATATATATATATATATATATAATTTAGTCACCTACTTAGCATTGCAAAATTATTGATAAGTATTATAACTGATTTGTTTTGTCTCTAAGATTTATTTTTTATACACGGCACAAAGTCTCCTCGCACCCAACTCATTATCGGGGTCCGCGGGGCCTTATCGCGCCCATGTATATATATATATATATATATATATATATTATATATATAATATATATAAATAATAATATATATATATATATAATATATATATATATATATATATATAGGCCAGCCTCTAAAAGAGCAACAATCCATATCTCAAAAACTACAATAGCTTTACAGAAAAGAATACATTGGAATCCTGGCAAAAATTTACCGAGGAAACTGTAAAAAAAAAAAAAAAATAAAAAATAAATAAAAAAAAAGTCTCATTAAATTAAGTGGGGGGGGGGAGCGGGGACATAGTATATATATTTATCATATATATATATATAATTATATATATATATAATATATATATATATATAATAATATAATAATATATATATATATATATATATATGCTACTATATAATATATTAAATATATTGCTAAAGGTATTACACGGCATTTTAGGGGGCTCGAGCCGAAAGGGGACAGAACAGGGGGCGGTCGACGTTTTCCATACCCCGATAGGGGGCGGCCGAGGACCCCCTCGACACCCAGAATACCAAAAGCGGGTTCCGGAACCTCCCTTAGGGGAAATAGTCCAAGCCCAGTAGTTCCCCAGAAGCGAGCAACACCCGACTCCTGCCATCGGTGCGCATATACCCTTGGGGTATTCTTATAGTTAAAAAAAAAAAAAAACAAGAATTTACTAGAAAGTCTATTATATTTTTAACGAGTAACGTATAAAAGTCTTAAATAGGTTTCTACTCATATTACTATAATTGAATTAACAATAAATTTTTTTTCTTACATTTTCTTAACTTAAATTTTACAGATTCCAAAATGTATTCCTTTTTCCTGTATCTATTGTAGTTTTTGAGAATATATTTGTATTTATTATTATTTATTTCTTTTTATACATTTTCCGCACTAAAATTGTACCAGCATTCCAGCAATGAATTCCTTTTCCCGGCTGTTGTAGTTTTTAGATATGCATTGTGGCTCTTCTAGAGGCTGACCATATAATATATAATATATATATATATATATTATATATAATATAATATATAATATATTATTATAATATATATATATATATATATAATATATATATATATATATATATATATTTATATATATAATATATATATATATATATATATATATAATATATATATATATATATATATATATATCATATATATATTATATATAATACTATATATAAGATTCTCACTCTGGAATCACCATTGTAGGAATCGAGAACCCCCTCCCCCCCATCGCTTTAATTCCTGTACACCGTCGGACAGTCATATGAACGCAGAGAAACTAAACGAAGATCGTAATGTAATATGAGAATATACTTAACGGCGAGTCTGTTTCCAACTTTCAAATTTTGAGGGAGTCTACTCTCGGAAAGGAAGGAAAGAGGGCACGGTTAAAATTCGTTGGCATTATCGAAGCCGGTTTATTTTGAATTTATTGTGAAATAATCCTTGATAATTTTTTATGTGAATTGTTATTAATTATGGCAATATACTTTTATTAATACGGTGTAATTCTCCTGTTAATTTTAAATGTGAATGGTTATTAATCTTGACGATATATAAGAAACTGAGTTAGTTCTATATTATAATATGAATTGTTATTAATTATGACAATATACTATTATTAATACAGTGTAATTCTCATGTTAATTTTAAATGCAAATGGTTATTAATCCTAACAATATATAAGTAACTGAGTTAACTCTATATTATAATAGAAGAGTGTATAAGAGTATTTGATCTGGCAAGAATCTGTTCATTATTATTTGCTATTATATGCTAATTGGATTAAAAATTTATTCTACATTGAACTGTTCATTATTTGAACCATAAATTTCACTTATGCAAAAAACTTTAATTTAATTAATATTAAGCAATAAATATAGGAAGTAACAGTCATCTTTATTTTCCCTTGTGCTAGTCTTAATTAATTAGTACAAGATTGGTGACCACCACTGTGACTCGAATAAACAACCTTTCTGATCAGAAAAATACAGAAAGTGAAAAACTAATATTATTAATAATATAAATATTCTAGTAAGTTCAAACAGTGAAGTTGAAAGTCCATCTCAAAGCTGGAGAGTGAAAAGTCATGTAGACACAATTTAAAATTTTCAAAAAAAAGAAAGTGTGAAAGACGATAAAAGCCGCTATAAAAAAAAAAAAAATAATAAAAAAAAATAACGTTAAAAATTGCCAAATTCTAAAAGGAAATCACCCATTATTTGAAACAAAGGAACAAGCATGACTATTATAACTCGATCCCAAATCTTAAAGTCCAATCAACCTCTCTCTGAAGAAATTCTCTTAAACGAGAGAATAGGGGAAGGAGACGATTCATCTCAATCTGAACCCGAAGAATCTTCCACTCACGAGAGCGAAATCGTCCGCCTCATAGCCGCACAAGATAAGAGCACCCAAGAGATGCTCGCTCTCATTAGAAGCATCATAGACCTGATGAAAACGCTATGCCAAACTTCGGAAAACCCTACCGCCGCAAATGATGATCAAAATTCAAGGAGGAAGGGCTCCAACCACTCAAGATTTGAGCAAGCAGTCGCGATTAGAAGCAGCTTAGCACGGAGGGTTTTATGGCTTCTTCCACAAAAAATTATCTACACCGTGCTTTCAGAGATGTCGGGAAGGGTGCGCGGTACTGGTGCAATGTAGTCATACTTAAGTCGCCCAAGAGTCCCCAAAACTCCGAACTGCGCATGAGGCGACCCGCTGAGTCTGCTCTATGCATGAATATCTATATCGCCTATGTATCATTCCTATAGGCCGAGAAAGGGTACCCATGCAAGGTGGGGTGAGTAAGGTATTTAAAAAAAAAATTTCAGGATGCACATATGCCTGCAATAATAATTTAAAATGCAACTAGCGCGGGTAAATTCTTGGAAGAAGAATACTTCAATCGGCTATAGTAATTATAATAATAGATATGGTATTATTAATAAATACATTAGATATAATTATTGGTAATTACACAAATTATATAGGACAATGAATTATGACTATATATGCGGTGTTGTGGGCTTAAATAACAAGAAATGTAATTATTGATGAAATTATGTGTATGGAAGAATAAATTAAGTATAAGTAACAATTATGAATATGTAAAAATTTTAATCATAATAATAATTGATGAGTTATGACTATGTTTTTATCAATTTATAAACTAATTATAACTAATAATATAGTGAGTAGAAAATAATAATTCTAGCAATGATTATAGCAATAATATAGAAATTTTGAAGGTGAATCTAGAGCTATGGCGACTGATTATGCTGTGACTCTGGAGGCGGAAACTACGCCTGGCAGTGAGTCGCATAGGCCAACTCACTCTCACAATAATGTGACTGAGGAGGGGCGGAGGGCAGTTCCATTTAAAACTGAATTGTAAAATCGCTACGCTATGCACGGAGAAATAGTTAATGTAATAGCCAAATTGTTGCATTTAGGCGGCGTCAGGAAAACTCATTTTATTAAGGGTTAATTTGTGTGATTTTAAAGAGTAAGGAGGATTTTCTGCTTCCTATTGTAAAGGTGATCAGGGTGCATTAGATATAAAGAATAAATTGCATTGTAATTTGTACGACAATGACTCGAATACGGGAGTAGTTGGTCTGGACAATCGGAAAAGAAGAACTGCCGCGTCAGAGTAGAGGGCGAGCGGTGCTTAATAAATGGTGATTATGTTTGTAGTAGACTCGAGTAATGAGTGCTAGCCGTACTAGGAGTTCGCGAGCTGCTTGACAGCTTAGCCAGAAGCTTCCCGCAATAATAGAGCAAGTGCCGCGTATTGGCACTGTCAAAGCCAGGCAAATGGGAGAATTGTATAAGAAGCATTGTATAGCAATAAAATTAATGAAGGGACGAGTTGACATTGTTTGGGGAAACTCTATGACATTTACGCTTTCACGGCAGACATTAACTTTAACGTCCTCGGCATGCCCTTCTTAAAAAAGTATGGCTTTATTATCGACTTTAAATATCACTACCTACTCGACCCTGAGACTAATCGCTGCGTTTCAATTGACAATAAAACTTTTGACATCTCTTCGGACATACAAAATTCTGTTTTACCTCTGTCTTCTGTTTCTTTGGACGTTCCTCTTTGTGAGAACGAAATGATTAATAACTTAATTAAAGAATATAAGGAAATATTTTTAAACCCTTACGAGGAGCCCAATTTAAACTTGAAAAATGGACTGCTAGCCAGGTTGTGCGACCTACAAGGATGAAGGGGGTGGAGTCGGTTGTAGTAATACTATTAAAAAAGGGGGGAGGGGGGATGAGAATAACCCTTTAAAGAGAGAAATTCTATGCGAGTTGGCGGACAATTACCCGTACCATGTTGAGGTTAGCGGAGAGCCCATACAATTGAAAAGCAGAAGCATTGCGCCGCATTTATATGAGAGAGCGAAGGGAGAAATCAATAAGCTGCTGGAGTCGGGAGTTATAAAACGCTCGAGAAGCAACTGGCAGTTTCCAGTGTCGTTCCTGCCAAAATCGGATGGGAGAGTAAGACTGGTGGTAGATTTGAGACTGCTCAACCAGAGATCGGTCTCAGATAATTTTACGCTGCCTAAAATTAAGGATATTATTTTCCAATTGCAACATTGCAAATTGTTGACAAAGCTGGACCTGCGCCAGGCCTATTACAACATCCCTGTCACGGAAGAAACTCAAAAGTACTTTACCATTACGTGCCCCTTCGGGAATTATAGCTTCAACTATCTAATTCAGGGTCACAAGTGCTCTTCTAGCGCCTGGCAGAGACTCATGTCAATATTGTTTGGTGAGTTAAAGAACGTCTTCGTGTACTTAGATGATATACTTATCTCGAGTTTAACCATAGAAGAACATGTTGCGACTTTAGAAGAAGTTTTCAAGAGATTAAAATACATGAAAATCTGTCTTAACCCCCAAAAGTGCTTATTGGCGGTAAAAGAATTAGAGTTTTTAGGCTTCAATATTAGCGAGAAGGGAGTTCTGCCTAGTCAGGAGAAGATAGAGGCAATAGTGAAGGTTGCAAAGCCTGTCAACATTAAACAACTTAGAGCGTTTCTTGGCCTGTACAACTTCTGCCGAATCAATATAGCAGACGCTGCCCGGCTATTGCAACCATTGACTAATATGTTGAAGAAAAAAACCTGCTTCGACCAAGAAAATAGTCTGGAACCTAGATGCCGAACGAGCTTTTAAAGAAGCAAAAGCGGCAATGATAAAGGCTACCTTATTATCGTTTCCTGGTGAGGAAACGGAGTTGCAACTGTACACGAAAGTGAGTGATGTTGCAATGGCGAGCGCCTTAATGGGAAACGAGGACCCAACTAAAATATTTGCCTTGTATAGCGCGGTGCTGAGCGAGGCAGAAATGGGATACCCGCAAATCACGAAGGAATTGATATGTATCAATAATAGCTTACAAAAGTATGCTTATTTGATAGCGAATCGCAAAATTGAAATTTGTACATGCAATAATGGCATTATCATGAACTATAAAAGGAAAAGTACAGATAAAATGCATGATGCTCGAGAAATAAGGTTATGGAATTCGATAGCAAGCTTTGACATCGAGTTTAAATTAATATCTAAGGCCAAAAATAAATTAGCTATTCACTTGAACGAGCTAAATGAAGAAAACGAGCATGTAGAAATTAAGAAATTAGACTTAAAATTAGCCTTCATAGAAAATGGAGAGTGGATGGTACTCTCACTCTCTCCAACAGGTCAGATTGCTATGGAAACCGACTTACGGTCGGGGGAAAGGTCTAGTAAGATGGGACATTTAAATACTATAGCAAAAGGGTTGAACATTGGAACGCGAGTCGAGAAAGAACGAGATTACTTTAGAATATTTAATAACCAATAATAATAATAATAATAATAATAATAATAATAATAAAATAATAATAATAATAATAATAATAGATGATGATGATGATGATTAATAGTAATAGTAATAATAGTAATATGATAATGATAATAATAATATAATGATAATAATAATAATAATGTGAAGCTTCTTTATATGAAAATACCGATGAGGGGTTTAATAATAACGATTTTGATACTTCTTCTGCGTAAACCCTTATAACGTATACTAAAATGGGATTGAATGAGATAATGGATAGGTTCAAGGAGGGTATAGATTTCCAGGACATAGCAGTCGAGCAGGAGACCGATCTGTACATCAAAACTTTAATGAAAGGGGGAGAGCCTTCTGGATTGAAGGCTATTTATAAGGATTTCATTTGCGAGGGTAAAGAATTATCTTTGGCAGTTGACATTTCGACTGGAGTCGCAAGAATAATAATTCCAGAAAATTTGGTAGACGATGTGATAGCAAGAATACATAATACGAACCACCTGGGAGTTAAAAGAACATTGGCTGTTTTGAGAGCAGATTTCGTTTTCAAATTCATGCATAGCCGCGTGAAAAATTACATTAAAAGTTGCAATATTTGCCAGAAAAACAAGAATACTAGGAGGATTTCCCCCGAATGGGGGAGGTACAAGGAGGTGTCGGAGAAAGTTTGACACACTTCATGTGGATCTAATAAAAATGCCATATAGTAAGGGATATACCATTATCTATTGGTGTTCATCGATAGGTTCAGCAAATATCCGTTCGCTTATCCCCTGAAACAGGCTACTGTAGATTCCGTTCTGCATGTTTTGATAAGCGAAGTATTTCCATTCTGCGGGGTTATAAAAAGACTTGTATCGGATCGCGGAACTCAATTCACTCAAATTGTTCTGCGATGTTTGCAACCTGCTCAGTATTGATAATATTGTTACGGCACCAAGTGCCCCAAATAGTAACGGAATTTGTGAAAAATT
>JABUQX010063504.1:0-20000 GCA_015478945.1 Trachelipus rathkii | reverse complement strand
TATGAAGAAGAGTATACACCTTGGACATTCCCTGCTCCCACCATTTGTTTGGTCCTGATCTCTCTCTCCAAATCTAGCCGCCCTGCAGCCTTATTAAAGGCATCATTCCTGTCTCATTCCTCAGTTCCCGGTGAATTTACTGCAGTGTTCACTGACGGCTCTATAACAGGGGAAAGTGTGGGTGCGTCTGCTGCCTTTCCTGACCGCAACCTCTCCCATACCCTCCCCCCCATGCTTCAATTTTTACGGCAGAATTAATGGCTACAATGATTGCTCTTTCTTGAATTCTTTTCCTTAACCAAGACCACTCTTATGTCATTTATTCAGATTCACTCAGCGCGCTCCAGGAGCTTACAGCCCTTTATTCTAAAAACACAATAGTATCCGCTATACAACAATTTCTTTGACTGCTCTACTCCCGTAAGAGACAAATCATACTACGTTGGACCCCTTCTCATGTAGGGGTAAATGGCAATGATATCGCCAACAGAGAGGCCAAAATTGCCGCCTCTTCTTTTGGGAGCTGTTCCAGGTACCTCCCGGATGCCATTCGACAAGATCGCCTCCCATCAACTGATTACTATCCTGATCTTTGACAAGGCTTTCGGTCTTATTGGCAAGAGTGCTGGACGAGTGATCAGTGGGGAGCAAAACTTAGAAATATAAAGCCGAACATTAGTGAGTGGTCTTCCTCCCACCGACGAAAGCGCTTACACGAGGTGATTCTTGCACGCCTCCGTATTGGTCACACCACTATTACTCACAGCTACTACATGTCACGAGACTCTTCTCCCATCTGCAAATTTTGAAGTCGCCATACCCGCAATCTGTTCACCATATCTTTATTGATTTTTTCTAATTGGACTCCATTCGCCGTCGTCATTTACCTACTTTATGGTCCATAACACCTAAAAGGTTATTCCATATTTTATCTGAATCTCCCCACTTTAGAAGTAACTCTATTTTCTTGTATCTTCAAGAAATTATTATTCTTTACAACAGTGGTGCCCAACCTTTAGTCTATCGCGAGCAAATTAAGAATATAAAAATTTTAGGCAAGCCACACTTAGGACGACGACCACTAATAATCATTAATTTATTTTATATATATATATATATATATATTATATATATATAAAATATATATATTATATATATATATATATTATATAATATATATATATATAATATATATATATAGTATACATATATATATATATATATATACGTTGCCACCATTCACGGGCAGGGCTCTTTTCCAATGGAGGGGTAAAAACAAAAAACAAAAAAGAATGAAAAGAAAAAAACAAAAAAGGAAAGGTAAATTCACCCACTCCCTTGTGTAAACGCAATTCCCTCAGCTGACGCCAAAGGCGACAAAAAATGAAGCAGGAATTGACTACTAAGCGAAAAAATTGGATGAAAACAATTAAGTTCAACAAAAGCTAGATGCTGCGCTTGGCAAAGAAGGAGACACCACAGCGAAGAAACCTTGAGTCTCCAATATTTAACACATATTACTCATTGTGAGAGTAAGGCACTCTTAAGCTTTTACGAGCCGGCGACGAAGTGGTTGAGGCATGTGAGAGGTCAATTGTCTCGAGCCCCTGCCGTTGTAATACCTTTAGAAAAGAGATTGGGCACCAATATCAATCACCTCGCAGAGAAAGAGGATCAAGGGAATTGCGAAAGATATTGGACAGTTTTTATTAGTAGCTCTTTTAGCCCCTCAACAACTATCCAAAAGGAAGGGCTGGAAACCGGATCCCTTTCTCCTTTTTTTCCCACCAAATGTGATAACAGATTCGCATTACATAGTGGGCGAATAGACTCTTATAAGCTAACTGAGTAATGCAAGCCCAGAAGAAAAATTTACACGCAATCCTTTGAACAGAATTCCCCCCAGCCTTCATTGTGAACATTTTAGCACCGAACGTCTTGATAAGTCTCCAAGACAATTCAATTTTATGTTCAGTCTAAGAATTATTTATGTCTGACATCTTACAGGTTGAGACCATTAGCAGCCGTCGAAGGGGGATAGAACGAAAGTGGGAGGTGTTTTAAGAGAGCGAGATAGAAGCAAGTTGAGTTTTTTAAATTGAAATATTTTACAAGAATGTGGTTAGCCTAAAGCGCTAAAACGACCACTTCTGCAACAATTGAATCGGATCGCTAGGACGGAGAGGCAACTCTTAAGATGATTCAAATCTGAGATAACAGTGGGTGACATGAGGCAGGAATCGGAGGGTGGCTTCTCAGCAGCAATAAGTGAACAGAGTTTAGAAGTCCAACTAAGAATTCCGTTAAAGAAATAGTAGGAATAAAGGTGGAGATAAAACCAGAACTATGAAGACCATCACAATTAACAAGAAACGCGGAGAAAGAGTCTGTTTCCATCAACAAGGGCCTGAATGGAACGATTCTAAAGCGAATCTAGACGGGTAAGCCAAAGCGAAGGAGCGAAATTCTACAGGAAGGGTAGCTTAGAGTAGTAGAGATGCCCAGTGTCATACTCTGTCAGGAAAGCTTAGATATGTCAAGCGCTCACCACACAATGATTCCCATAAGTACCTAAGGCCGCAGAAGACATAGCAATTCAATGATATATATTATATATATATATATTATTTATATAAAAATGTTAAGCATCTAATTGAATAGGTAAATATTAGATGGTCAATAATAAAAGAAGGATTGATATTAAACTATATAAGCTATTTATATATATATATATAATATATATATATAATAATATATATATATATAATCAGGGGCGGCTCGTGGCCTGGTTGTAGGTTTTGCCATCTGACATTTCCCACAACACAATTACGTATATATATATATATATAATATTAGTATATCTAGCTGAGATGGTAGGATAGTGATTGATTTCTGTGAGGAGAGGAGGTTGTGTGTATAGAGTAATACTTTCGTTAAACCACAATACTATTCATGAGTTAATACTAGAGTTGTAGGTAGAGATGGTATTGAAGGTGAAAAGTAAGATAAACTTTTTTAGTAGTTACGAATCCGAGATGTTGAAGTTGTGTTGATAGTTAAATCAGCAAGGGGTTAGGATATTAGGATATATATAAGTTATAGGTAAGTTGAGGTGTCTTGGATGGAGAGGAAGGTGATAAGTGAAGGAAGTGTAGGTAGAATTTAGGTAGTGAGTGAATTAATGTGAAACAATAGGTAATAGGATAAAGTATATTAATGAGCGCTTGCCCAAGTAAATTTACAGTTTTGTGAATGTTGAAGAAGTTGAACCTGAGCAAATCTGGAAGCAAATGAGGAAGGAGTTGTTAGTAAGGGTGTCAAAAAAGTTATGTGGATGTTGCTAAAGTAGGAGTAATGAAATTTTAACAGTGTAAGACTAATAAGAGGTGATTTGCAAGTAGTTAAAAGTAAAAAAAAGCTACTGATCATTATTTTACTAAACTCTAATATTATTAAGGTTTCAAATAAGAATTTCTTCGGAAATTATATAAGGAGAAAAAGGGAATGCTTAGATAAGATTCCTTACGTAGGAGGAAATAAAAGAGGTAAATGAACAGTTTGGAAGGTGGATAAATGGGGCTATAAAGGAATAGGAAGCCTTTCTTGGAAGGAAGCGTGAAAGTACTAAAGAATGAGAATAAGCGGGAATACTGCTTTATTAAATAATAATAGTGATGTGCTTCTCGATAATATGAATAATGTGAAGGAGTGGAGGGAAAACTTTCAAATATACTGCATACGCTATGCTATAATGAGTTAAGTGAGACCAGCATGAGTGGATTAGTGAATGTGTGTTGGGTTTTGGGTGCAAGAAGGAATAGGTATTTTGGGGATGAGGTCAATTAGTAAGAATAGGTATATAATGAAAATTACTGGTTGAATAATATCAAGAACTCAAGAACGGTGGACGAAATATGTGATCTGGATTGTGATATTGTGAGAAGTTGTGATCAGCAAACATTTTAATGAGAGGTAGAAAGTAGTTCCTAAGGGATATTCACAGTTAGAAAGGGAGCAAGTAATTAGCACATATAAGGTAACTAGGAATTATAGTAGTATAGAGGAATTGTATGAGTACAGCGGGGAAAATAAATCATGTCTTAGGTAAAAAAATGTGGACGTGAATTAAGAAATATATCGTCTCATAAGGTGGACTGGTGTGTAAGAAACAAGGTGCGTTTAGGATAAGTGGTTAGAGATGTGTGAATCAATCTTTATACATGTGAACAAATTGATTCAGAAATTGAGGGAGATATAAAAGAATAAAATATTTCATTTAGGGTTATTTATGGTATATGACAAAAGGAGCATGTAATAGTATAATAATAGGTAAGCTCATATTTATTAATGGCTCAGTGTTTTATGTAGACATTAATTAATTTTATATAGGTGCGTAATATTAAGTCTTTAATACTGAATGGATAATTATACAAAAGTATTGTTATGATTCAGATTAGATGTAAGCGTATATATTATATATATATATACTATTATGTGTAAGAATAAAAGAGTCAAAAGTAATTGAGTTTAATATAAATAGCAGAGTCAGGCTAAGGTATAGGATCAGTGTCTGATTAATCGTTACTGTCCTTCCCAGTTGGCATTATTCCCAATTTGTATATGTATGTTGTTTTTGAAAGATATAATAGATCGATTGTCTACGAATGTCGAACACATTTCATAGAGTAATTGAAGCTGAATTAATGGGCAGGGGCGCTTAAAGTCAGAATTGGAGAATTAGCTTTAATGACTGTTGAGTGGATAAAGCCAGATGAACCTGAGTCACACCTCTGAAAAGAGGTTATTGAAATACAAAAAAAAAAAAGCTTCAAAGTCTTTTGTTAAAACTAATAACTTACCTCCTATAGAGTATGCGGCTGAACTATGATTTGTTTTGTTGCTTATGGTATAGTTAAGATCTATTTTTAAACTAACAAACTGCATTAAGATAACCTATTACTTAATGTTGTAATATAGTGAACTGGAATTGAATATTAGAGATGAGTGTTTGTTATAGAGAGGTTATTGTAGGAGGAGATTTAGTTTATTCAACTCCTGTCCATTGCTTAAGTTTTGTTTAAAATAGAAATAAAAAGGTAAATGGAGAATAGTTACGTCGAAAAGTAAACGTTATAGGCCCCAGATAAAGGAGGTAGCCGGTTATGGATTTTGTGTGCTGAAAGTCAGCCTCATGTCCTCAGTGTGTAAATAGTTTTTCGATTAAGTTGTAGATTTTAATAAAGAAAAAAATAGTGGCTGTGCAGCTGGAACATACAGATGTTCTCTGTGACCTGAGTTTGAGAGAATGAGGTGGTTTAGGATTATTAATGTTTGACAGAATCGAAAACGGGACGAATAATGGCATAGATGTGCGCAGTAGGAAAGTTGTAAATGTAGGAAGGTGGCGGTGCAATTAAATCCTTGGTGGATGTAAAGGGAGTAAGTCTTGAGTGCGCTAGGGTCTTACATGAGGGTATGTTGTTACCTATGCAATGTATAGTAGTGAGACTATAGTTCTGCGTAAATAAATACGGTCTAGACTTAAAGTACAATGCACATTCGATGGACAACCTTTAGGGCGTGTGTAGAATATATAGTAGTGTGAGAAGAATTGATATAATATGAGGTAATAATGAGATCATATTAGATTGTTTGGTTGTAAAAAAGCTAGTGATAAATGAGAGAATAAATAAAAGTTACGTTGAGAAATTATGTTTGGTCAATGTGGAATGGTATTATAATGGATGATAGTATTTGGTAGAGGTATGCATAGTGGTGAGTGTGCTGGGAATCGATCTGGCTGAGAGACCGAAGGAAAAGTGAGTATGAGTATAATAAAGGAATGCCTGAAGGAGAAAAATGTGATTGGCAGAGGCGAGAAAAAAAGGTTCATTATAGAGTGAATGGCAGGGTTTTGTGATGGGGTATGGTTGTGGCCCACCTGGGCCAAGGGAAAACCTTGCATTGACGAGATGCCATAGTGAGGGTTTGTGTCACCCTCTAAAGCTCTATGGTGGATTTTCTGACAGCAACAAGTTCTCACTAATATATATATATATATATATATATCAGGGATGGGGGAGTCGAGAAAAAAAAATTCGACTCCGACTCCGACTCCCAGAGTTCGATTTTAAAAACAACCGACTCCGACTCCCAGAGTTGATTTTAGAAACAACCGACTTCCGACTCCCGACTCCCAATGGAAAATGGAACGTGAATTTTTTCCAAAATTATGAACTTTTATTTTCATCGTTATATGCTAAATAAACATTAAAAAAAAAAAGAATTATGACAATAAATTTTAATAATTTCCAATAATAATAATGAATAATAATTAGCACTTTTAACAAAATAGGCACTTTATATTTTAGGAGTAGGCTTACGTACGCACACGTTAACTTGTTGACAAAAAAAATTACAATATTTCTATTTTGAAATTAAGAGAAATGAGGAAAGATAAGAGTAATTGTAATCTACTATTCGTATTAATATATATTATTATTATTATTATTATTATTATTATTATTATTATTTTATTATTTACTATTATTATTATTATTATTATTATTATTATTATTATTATTATTATTATTATTTTATTATATTATTATTTATAATAATAATAATAATTAATAATAATATAATAAATTATAATAATATAATATTTAATAATAATAATAATATTATTATTATTATATTATTATTATTATTATATTATTATGATAATAACAATTAATAATAATAAAAATAATAATATATAATAATAATAATATCATAATAATAATTAATAATTAATAATAACTAATATAATAATAATAATAATAATAATTATTTATTATTATTAATTATTATTATTATTATAATAATTATTGTATTAATATTATTATTATTATTATTATTATTATTATTATATTATTATTATTATATTAATAATAATAATAATAATAATAATAATAATAATAATAATAATAATAATTTGAATGCTTATTTCAAATATTATTATATTATTATATTATTATTATGAACAAAAATCATAATATTAATAAATAATAATAATAATAATAATAATAATAATCATAATCATTTAATAATAATAATAATAATAATAATAATATTATTATTATTATTTATTATTATTATTATTTATTCTTTATTATTATTTATTATTATTATTATTTATTATTATTATTATTATTATTATTATTAAATTGATGATTGATGCTTTCGGAGGCTGATATATATATATTATATATATAATAATATATATATTATATATATATATATATATATATATATATATATATATAATATATTATATATATATAAATATATAACTTATAATATATATATATATATATATATATATAATATAATAGGTGAAATCCAGGTTTAAAACCACAAAAATATCTCAAATTCCCTATCTCAAAAACACAACAAAGCATACCGGGAAAAGGAATACATTGCTGGAATGCTGGTTTAATTTTTTAGTTCGGAAAATGGTAAAAAAAAAAAAACACATATATATTTATCTATATATTATATAATAATATATATATATATATATATATATATATATACTATATATATATATATATATATATATATATATATATATATATATATCAAAAACATAAATAGCTACAGCGAACAGGAATACATTTTTGGAATCCTTAATAAAATTTAGATAAGAAATGTAAAAAAAATAAAAAAAATAAAAAAATTATTGTTAATAATATAGTAATATGATTAGAAGCCTATTTAGAGACCTTTTATTTGGTACTCGTAAAATAAATAGACTTTTCTATTAAATTTTGCTTTTTTAACTAAAGAATGACCCCAAGGGTATACCGCCGATGGCAGGAGTGGTCTCTCGCCTTCCTGGGGAACTTACGGGGTTAGGACTAATTCCCTCCTCCGGGGGTCTGCCGGAACCCCGGTCTTTGTTATTTTTGGGGTGTCGCGCGGGGTTCCTCCGCCCTCCCCTACGGGGTTATGGAAAACGTTCCCCCCCGTGTTCCCCGTCAGTCGAGCCCCTACATTGCCTGTATACCTTTAACAATATAATATATAATATATTATATATATATATATAATATATATATATATTATTATATATATTATATATATATATATATATATAATTATATATTATATATAATATATATATATATATTACTATGTGTCCCCTGCTCCTAAAAAAAAATAGTCAATATTTTATTTTATTTTATTTTGTTTTGTTTTTTTTTTTTTTTAAATTTTTCTAACTGAACGTTTTACAAGGTTTCAAAAAATTTTTTCCTTTCGCCTTAGTAGCTATTGTAGTTTTTGAGATATGTTTTTTTTGTTTCTTTTTTTCATGTACAGTTTCCGCAATAAAATGTTACCAGGATTCCAACAATGTTTCCTTTTCCCTGTTAGCTATTGTAGTTTTTGAGTATATAAGGATTGATATTTAGCTGGAGGTATATAGATATTAACTAAATTATATATATATATATATATATATATAGTATATATATATATATATATATATATTTATATGATATATATATATATATTAGAGATGAGAGCATTAGTATAGTAGAAGCAGTGTAATATAGTAAAGAGTATTAATTTATTATTATAATATAATTAACTATTAATTATATAAAAGCAAGTAGATATTCTTAGTACCAAACGCAAAACAACATAGGCAATCGTTCTTCCCCGTCATGAAACGTGATATAATAATTTAGGTGATACTAATATAAAGAGCTTATATATCTAAATATTATTCCGATCAATTGTATTATTCGTATCAAACATAAATAGTGATATTGATAAATTATCTAGTAATTGAAAACAATAGCGGTTATGTTTTCTATTGATATATGCAATATATATACCTCAAGTTAGTAAGGTATAATATAATATAAAGTACTGATCCATCATATAGCGTGTCTAATAATTATTCTTTATATATCCGAGGCCAGACTTCACTGCTCATCTCTCGTGTCTACTCGTGCTCGCAACGAGATTAGATACATATGATTGAGAAAACGAGCTCTATTTCTGTCTAGATTGCTATATGAGTGTTATACGTAAAGTATTGTCTTTCTGCATACATATTTTTTTGTGCAGATGTTGAGGTTGGTCAAATAAATGAAAATTATTACATAATATATATATAGTATAAAATTATTTGCGAAAATGGAAACATGAGGGAGGAAAGCTAAAATTTGATATGGACCCGTGTCTCTTTATTTTAAATTTATCACCTTTTCGTCATAATAATAAATCATTGTTTAAGCCTGATATTTAAAAATAGGACTAAATCCGTGCCCAAAGCAATTGTATGCTGGATATTCAATATCTAAGACGTGAATTTGTTCAATTAGTGATAAATAATAATTTTATTTAATATCCTACATAATAACAAAAATATTTAGTATAGATAATACAATGAAGATAATTAAGTTTAATATAAGTTGCACTACTATCTCATTAATACATGTAATATATATGTTGTGATAAGTTAACAAAAAATAGCCTATTGCGTGAGATTGCTCAAATACACACACTGCAACCTAATTTAACCAGTGACTCTCAACCTCAGAAGACCTCGCACTCTCTAGAATTATTAAAGGAAGGGGAAAAAAAAAAAGAGTACTCTTTGAAATATTAATAGAAAACGGTTTAGCCTAAATAAAAAAAAATTATTTAATATGACCAACTCAAATATTTAATTTTTTATTATATATTATATATATTATATATATATATATATATACTATATTATATATATATATATATATATATATATATATATTATATACTGTAATTATAATAATTATTATTATATTAATATAATAATATATAATATAAAGTTTAAAGAATATTATCTATATATTATATTAATATATATATATATATAAATTATATATATATATTAATATTAATATATATTAAATATAGGTTAAATCCAGTTTAAAAACCACAAATATCTCAATCCATATCTCAAAAAACTACAATAGCTATAGAGAAAAGGAATACATTTTGTTGGAATCCTGGCAAAATTTTATTGCGGAAACTGTAAAATAGTATATATATATATATATATATATAATATATATATGTATATATATTATAATATATATATATAATTATATAATATATATAATATTATATATATATATATATATATATATATTATTTGTAAAGTATTATAACACTGGCAATGTTAGGGCGCTCGAGGCCGACGGGGAACACAGTAGGGGGAACGTTTCCTATACCCTATACGTATAGGGTGAGGGGGGTAGGAACTACCCCGCGCATACCCATAATACCAAAAGAGCAGGTGGTTCCGATCCCTTTACCCGTAGAGGGGGAATTAGTCCTACCCCCGTAGTTCCCCGGAAGGCCGAGAGACTCCAACTCCTGCCATCGGTGCGGTATATACCCTTGGGTATTCTTAGTTAAAAAAAAAAACAAAATTTTATTAGAAAGTCTATTTATTTTAACGTGAAACCAATAAAAGGTCTCTCTAAATAGGTCTTTCATTCCTAAATATAATTATTACTATTAATTATTAACAATATTTTTTTTTTTTTTTTATTTTTTACATTTTTCTATCTAAAATTTTTTACCAGGATTCCCCAAAAATGTATTCCTTTTCTGATGTAGCTATTATATATATATATATTTTGATATTTATATATATATTATATATATATATATATAATATATATATATATATATTATAATATATATTATAATATATATTAAGTATATATATAGTATATATATATTATATATATATATATATATATATTAATATATATATTAATATATTATATATATTATTTCTGTTAGCATTCCTATCCGTCACTAGAGACACTGTTTGCCCGACTCGCACGCACCGACATTATGTCCTCGCACTCAATGAGTGTTATTCCTTTTCCCGGCAGCCTGTTGTAGTTTTTGAGATACTGCGATCAAGAGTATATTTTGTGCGTTTTAACTGTCAGTGTACCAAGGTCACGCAAATAATAGTAGCGAATATAAGTTCTGCACCTATAATATATATATATATTATATATATATTATATATACTATTATATATAATATATGGGGCTGCCAACAATTTTTAAAAAGCGGATCTAAGCAAAGGCGCACAGACTATACCTATATATAATTATATCTCTGACCCGTCCTATTAATGTGACCTAGCTACGACCTGTATATATATATAATATATATTTATATATATATATATATATATATATATATATATATATAAAATATATATATATATATATATAAGAACTCAGTTGAGAAACAAAGCATTTTTTTATATTACTTTATTATTAATATGTGTATATATATATAAGAATTACTTAGTAAGCGCGTAGGCAACTTTATATATAAATATATATATATATATAATATATATAGGACAAAGTTATCTTAATACGCCCACATACTCGTGAACGGGAGTTCGATCAAAAAATTATTTTTACATGATAGAACAATCTCATCGATACGAGTAAATAGTGTTCTAGGGCGTCCTCGTATAATTATAGAATTTTCTTTTTTTTTTTTACCTTGTTTTTGGGGGGAAATTAGGTTAGGTTAGGTTATAGTTTTAGGTTAGGTAGGTTAGGTTAGGGTAGGTCAGGAAAAAAAAATTCATTTTCGACCCTAAAACATCTATTTTATGTATCATAGAGGCTACCTGTGAAAATTTTTTTTTGATCGGAGCTCCGTTCCGTGTGGCGTTAAGTAACTTTTACCATATATATATATATATAATATATATATATATATATATATAATATATATATATATATATAATATATATATATATAATATATAGTATATATATAACTTATATATAATATATTATATAGTATATATATATATATTATATAATAGATGAGAGAGAGAGAGATAGAGAGAGCCACGAGTAGCAAAAAGTGCAGAGTCGCCACTGAGAATATATATATAATATATATATATATATATATTATTATATTAATATATTATATATATATAATATATATATATATATATATAATATATTATATATATATATATATATAATATATATATAATATAATACTATATATATATATTATTATAAATATATATATATTATATATTAATACTATATATATATATAATATTATATATATATATTAATATATATATTATTATATATATATATATAATATATATATATATATATATATATATAATATAATAAATTATATATATATAAAACGCTTTTAGGGTAACACTTGCTGTGAACAAAAATAATCAAGGTCATTGGCTCACCAAACTACAAACCCATAGCCAAACGTATAAAAAATAATTATTTGATTTATCAAACTGATTAACCCTTTGAGTCCGATGCTCGACTGAATAGTCGCACTTTTAGACACTCGCTATATACTCGTTATTTTGGCTATTTTCTGGCTTTTTTTTTTAGATTATTTTTGCACCAGAGTTGTCTAAGTTTCATAGATTTAGCAAAAAAAATTATTGAAGTTTTTGCTTAGTGTTTGATTCCGCACGTATTGGAGGGGCGTTTCGATCTTCTTTGTAAAAACTACATTTTTGACTCAGTGACGTGTATCTTTTGAGTGATTTTTTTGTAAATTTTTTTTACTTTTGAAGATTATTTTACATATGCATTCTAGTCGTCGAAGAAAGATCTTTCATATGATATAGATACTTATTATTATATATAAACACCACCAAAAGTAAGAGAAATCGGTATAATACGTAGTAAAAAATAGATACGCCGATGAGATTAGCTAGTCTCGCATATTCGGCCATACAACCGACCATATCACGTAAAAGTTAAGAGCACCTTTAAATATAATTAATATAAATTAGTCAACTCAATGATCAAGTTATTATGCCATATTAATGAGAATAAATAATAATTATAATAATTAATAATAATGATCAATAAATAATAATAAACAGTAAACATAAATAATAAATAATAATAATATAATAATAATATTAATATAATAATAATTTTCTGTGGCTGCGGGAAGGTCCCTGTTACAAGCTTTATGATTGTGTTAGCCTTTTATTCTTTACTAGCGTGAGGTTGCCAAAGTGTGGAGCAGACCTCAGTGTGTGAGGGGTTAAAATCAATAAATATAATAAGGACAATAATAATATGATGAATAATAGAGTAACGGTCTGAGATGCAGGAGAAACGAGGAGGTGTCTGTAAACTGTGTCTGTAAATTTTTAAATCCCCCGATTTAAATCCCCCATTAGCCGTTTTGTAAATCACCAGACAGCTGAGTCATTTTGATTTGACAAAGATGACCTTGGGCTTTGATCCTTGCTGTATAATTATTTATATATTTAATTATACTAAAAATTATATATATAATTAAAGTTATTTAACACAAAATCATATCCCCCAATGTTATCTTAAAAAAGCATTATGATATCATTTTATTATCGTGACTAACTATATATAAGTATTTTATATAACTCATTTTGCATATATAATTTAGCTAACAGCCAATTATACCGTGTATTATATCAGCACACGAGAGACCCGAAAAGTCGCAGGAGAAGAGTACGACAGAAAGCGCGCAGATAGGCCGCGATGATTTGTATACTAAAGAGAGATGACGGACGCATTCAATAAGAGTGACGCAGAGGCGAGTAGGAGGCGACATGACAGTGAGGTCACAGGACCCGAGGACGATATGGCCCGAGAGAGAGAGCAGTTTATTAGTCTCTGCAGAATTCTCAGTGAACATGAAGTATCAAACGTTCAATATGTTGCCCCAAGACGCAGTGACCACTTTTACGCATTTAAACTTCTTCCATCCAACCTCCTTCCTCCTACAGATCAATGACAGCTCTGAGATTTCCATTCTTATGGAATGGGTGAGGAAGAGGAGGCCCACGTTTTCCGTAGATGAGGCGTTGAGTCTGATTTTACGCCCGATGGGTTGGACGACGAATTTAGCAGCGACAACGACGAGGATGATGTTTCATTTGCCTCAATTCCGGAGGACATTGGCGCGCTCTCCGATTCTGAAGTAAACCAATGCTTACAAGCTTTGCAAGCATCGCAACGGCTTTTCACAGAAGACAGAGAGAAGAGCGACGACGACGAGGACATTCCTACTCCAGCTCAAAAAAGCGCAGGTCTAGTTCCCACCTTGTTTGGAGGAATGTAGACCTTACTCAGCCCGCTGATATCACATGGAAAGACAGGGACCAGTATGTGACAAAGTGGGTGTATAAGGTGGTAACCAGAGCTGGGGCTAGTGATTTTGTGTCTGATATGATATTTTACGTAGGTAAGGGGAGTGTCATTGACAATCGCAATGTTGGCGTCTCCTCTTCGTGTGTTGTTCAGCTGACTGAGAATGTCCCGAAGCATAAGAATTATAAGATCTATTTTGATACCTAGTTATAGCTGATATATATATATATATATATATATTAATTATAATATATTATATATATATATATATATTAATATTATATATAATATATAATATATATATTATTATATATATATATATATATATATTATAATATATATTATATATATATATATCATATATATTATATATATATATATATATTATATATATATATATATTATATATAATATATATATATATATTAATTATAAATAATATATATTATATAATATATATATATATAATATATATATATATAGTTATATTATATAATATTAGATATATTAATTATATATATATTATAATATATTTATATATATAATAACGGTATATATATATATCATTATATATTATTTAATTTTTATATAATTTATATTATAATAACGTTAGATAAATTATATACTATTGATAATACGCGTATATATATATATATTATATATATAATATATAAGATAGCGAGGCCTAATCAAAAAACTGATTTATACGAGAGCAAGCATGCTTGCCCCGCGTGAGTACTTATCTGAGGTTTATATTGATGGCGCTAACCATAATATATATATATATACTGCTTTATAATATATTATATATATAAATATATGATTATTTTAGTATTATATATATTATATATGATATATTATAATAGGTAAATTTAATTATGACGTATACTATAATTAAATTATATATATATAATATATAATTACTTTATAATATAATTGTTATAATAAGTATAGATATATATATATATATAGTTATATATATATTTATTATATATTATATAATTAAATATAATAATTTATAAAATAAAAAATATTTTATTTATATATAAAGGGTTATTTTTAAAAATTTAATAATATTTTATTACATTATTTTTAAAAGTGTTTTAAATTATTTATCATTTTTATTTAAAAATTGTTTATATAAATAAAATTATAAAACGAATATATTACATATTTTACGCCATTTCAAATTATATCTATTATTATTGAGACATATTTATATATATAAAATTCATTAGCCGTATATATAAGCAAGAGTAATATATGGGAAAGAAACTCAAATCAATGATCTATATGTTGAATTTATATAGTTTATTTATGTCTAATATATTATCAACCAACTAATACACTGAAGATATAAGTACGAGCCCATGCTATATTATAATACATTATAGTTTGGAATATCCTCCTCACGATGGTCGGCCTATTTCCCTCCGCCATTTAGTTGCCGATATTGAAGACCGTACTCTAGCACGTCGCACTTTGTAATTTGACCTTCTATATTATATTTTTATAATAACCAAGTGTACAAATGTGTATATATACAGATGTACTACCCCTAGATGTATGAGAGACCATGCTAACTCGCACGAAAAGAAAAATATATATGGAGAAACTCGGTATAATATACATAAATCTCGCCGCTTCTAAAATGCGTAATTACTTTATATTATCGTTAACAAAAAATTTATACAAACATTGTAAACAGATTTACTGGTGATTTATTTAAATTATCTTTACAACCACATTTACTATTTGTCGAGGAACCCTAGACGATTGAATCGCTATATATGTATTAGCGAGCGTAGTCTCACTCCACCAAAAAATTAAATATATATTTAGAATGATTCATAACGCGAATAGCTTAACGTTAAATCATTAGGTAACGGAAAACACTGTGTATAATGCCTGAGACACTCTACACCACAACAAGTGAGCGTCAGCTAACAGTTGTTTATCATATAAGCGAGTGAATTATATTAGATAATATCTATCAGATATTCTCTTATTGAAAATCTTATCTTCCTTATAGATTGGTTTGCGATCTCTTTATATATGTATAAATATTCAGTCTAGATTTACTCGTATACCTAATGACTTTATTATTGTTACGATTATTAATAAGGGCATTTATACGCGTGTCGATTATTAATAGCATCGCTCGCTGTTAATGCACAATACACAAGTAGTCAAGTACATTTTATTTTATAACCAGTTTTATATAACCTTTATTTTATAACCAGTTAAAAATAAAAAACTTAAATTGGCTACAAACAAATGTCAAAATAAAAAAAATGTACGTCTTTTTATAATAAAACTCAACTAAGTGTTTTTCAAAATTTTTGTGTGAAAAGTTTATACAAAATTGTTTTGGGAGTCGAAAGGAGTCGGTTTTTTTTTATCGACTCCCCCGACTCCGACTCCCAACTTTTGGGAAATCGCACTTCCCGACTCGACTCCGGACTCCTTACCACTGAAATATGCTCGACTCCCGACTCCATTTATACATACCGAACTCTATCGATCCACTCCCCATCCCCATGATTATATAGTATATATATATATTATATATGATATATATATATATAATAATATATATATAATATATAATATATATATATATATATATATAAATATAAAAATGGGGTAAAATGGTAAGCTTTTTCAAAATTTTCAGAAATAAAAATTCATTTACAGTTACATACGTTTATCTTTATGTATATTTATTTATATATATGAAAAAAATTATAGTTACATTGAAGAAAAGGGGGGTAAAAAAAGTAAATAATATAAAACTGTATTATAATGATATTTTATTGGCCTTAAAAAAATGTTTTTCTCTTATTTTGAATCGGGGGGAAAATTAGGTAAGAAGATGGGAAAATAGAAAATTGGAAAATAAATTGAAAATAATAACAAATATATATAATATATGAGTTAACATCCTTATAGAACATGTTCATATACTTATATGAAAAAAAAAATCAAAAAAATTAAAATAATAAAAACTCCAAAAAACATGGTCTTATCATTTTACCCCAGATTTAGTTTTAGCCATATTTTGTTAATTTTAACATCATCAGTACTTACCTTGATACTTTTTACAACTGCCTTATTTGTTTGGAGCAATTATCTGAATAAAAATTTGAATGTAGAAATTTTAGTTTGTAGAGCAAAATTCCATGAAAAAATTTATACTCCGAAAAAAAAAAAATTAAAAATATTTAGAAATCTTATATTATTATCTTAATTAACTAAAAAGGTAGATTAAAGCATTGTCTACAGATACAGCTTTAAAAAATGTATAATAATTATAACCTTGTAGAATAAATTTTGAAATTTAAATTTTTTTGGGGCATTTATCATTTTCCCCCGAATAGCTTATCATTTTACCCCGGTTTAGTTTTAGACATATTTTTCTTACACTAGCCATATTTTGTTAATTTTAACATCATCAGTGCTTACGTAGATAATTTTTACAACTACCATATTTGTTTGGAGCAATTATCTGAATAAAAACTTGAATGTAGAAACCTTAGTTTGTAGAGCAAAATTCCATGAAAAAATTATACTCTGAAACAAAAAAATATTAAACATATTTAGACATCTTATATTATTATCTTAATTAACTAAAAATGTATATTAAAGCATAATCTACAGATACAGCTTTAAAAAATGTATAATAATTACAACCTTGTACCATAAATTTTGAAATTTAATTTTCTTTTGGGCATTTATCATTTTCCCCCGGGTTTACCATTTTACCCCGTTTTACGGTAATATATATTAATAATATATAACCACACTACATAAATTACATGCGAAAAAATGAAATAACTATTCCTTGTGAAGTCTTATATCTATGTAGTGTCAAATACATATCAATAAGTCATCGGATCTCTTGTAATCGTTGATATTAGTTCTATGATAATTTAAGATGTCTTCCAGTGTATTTTTGCCGGCATGCATTTATCTGAATTATGGCAATATAATGCCATGTCGACAAGAATGCTGTGAATACCATGGTGCATGACTGCCTCAACGTAGTATTATAATGCTTATTCCTTATCACCTGAATGTATATTATATATATATATATATATATATATATAATAATTATATATATATATATATATATATATATATATATATATTATAATATATATTATATATTATACTATAATATATATTATATATATATACAATATATATTATAATATACAATAGTAAGAACGGAATTACAATATATTTACAAGACATAGATATGTATTTAATATAACATATCATGTGGAAGCAACTCAATGTAAATAATTATACTTTTTTGTGCTGAATTGATATCCCAATAATAAGATTATCAGAAATATTATACTTTATTGATAAAAACATGATTTCTCGTCCAATGGATTTGGACTAGGATGTTTTAAGATGGAGTAAGGAGATATTCTTATTATAATGTGCAATCATACTGTGGGCCTAAAAATTCGAAATCTGAAAATAATACAGCATTCTAAGGATGAGAGATAAAGATCTGAAGAAAGAGTGAAGGAAGGGGAAGCATATGTAATAATATGGATATTTGGAAGTGTAGATAGTTATGATTGTGTATGTTAAATGTTGGATATGAAAACAAAGTCATAGGATACACCATAATATATACCAAAGTTATGCTATTGGTATTATTTGAAATCTACCACAAATATGGATGAGTCAAATACGCAATGGTGGGAAGCTATTAGGAAAAACCAATATGTAATATCAGAAGAATGAGACCTATATTGTTGTACATTAATTACAACAAAGTACATGCGGAGGTTGATCTGGCAATATGCATTCCATTGAGACATATAACCGGATCAGACTTCTAAGGTCACAGATAAAATTGGACACTCGATTCTTATATATTATATGTTATTAGACCATTAGACATTGTCCAATGCCTGGCAATGATATAATATATTACTGAGAGGGCCCATTTGTGAATAAATGCAAAAAAGTCTCCTCAAAAAGAACATCATGCCACTAGTCGATTTCAAAACGGACATAGCAGATGGGCTTATGAATTAGTATGCAATGTGGAACTTAGCTAGAATGTTTTCACATGGGCGTTAAGCAAATAATTAATAAATAATTATCTATATATATATCTATATATTACTTAATACAATAAATTATAATAATGTATAATCATATAAACTATATCACGTAATATAATAATAAATATTATAATTATTTGAACTTTTGGTAATATATACCTAGCTATATATATAATATATATTATATATATATTATATATATACTTTTGCCCCGTATATACTTATTGCCTATATAGTGATGTATGCTGGGCAAATGCCCAGTGGGCAGGCATTTATATAAATTGGTCACTCTCATAGTTCAAAGATCTGCCCATTCTAATTTAAAAGCACTTGCCCTCACCAAAAAACTGTGCATTTATAAAATTATCAGCAAAGGATTGATTAATTCAAAAATCACATTTATATAAAAAAAACATTTTCAAAGAAATTAAGCTTTTATACTTATTAGTTTTTGCTATTAATATATATTAATTATTATTGTATAAAATATATATAATAATTATATATATATAAATAGGATGTGATTACTCAAACTTATATATACTAATTATTTTAAAAGTAGATAGTAATAAGATCCTCATAATTTTTGCTTACAGGTGATCTGAGTGTGACCCATATATATATATTTCACTCCCTATATACTACACACCCTAATAAATTAGATAACATTAATAAAA
>JABUQX010063503.1:7500-15637 GCA_015478945.1 Trachelipus rathkii | reverse complement strand
ATTCAATCCTGACACCCCAATCACCGTGGCAAAGTACCTGCAGGAACTGCCAGCACTTATGAGTATTCCTGAGTGCCAGGTGGCGCCAATGAGTGCCACGTATGCCACATAGTGCCAACTGAGTACCAGTGAGAGCCAACTGAGTGTCACGTCAGTCTTTCAGCCTCTCCTGAGCCTATGAATAGCCCCCATTATGGGTGTTCACCCTCAGGTTACAGGGCGTATGAGTGGAATCAGATTGGTGTATATTATGCCGTTGTGATGCTTCCCCACCAGAGTTAGCATTTTTCAGCCTATATATATATATAAGTATATATAGATATATATATATATATATATATATATATATATATATATATATATATATATATATATATATATATATATATATATATATATTATTTTACACACACACATACACACATACACTATAACACTCATATACACACTATGACACTTATACACACTATGACACTTATAAGCACTTACACTCCATAGACACTTACATTAAACCATATACACTTACATTCACACCCGCACACAGATACACTTACACTTACACTCACACACTCGATATTTTGATGCCTCAACTTTGATGCCTCAACTTTGATGCCTCAGCATTAATGCCTCAGCATTGATGCCTCAACTTTGAAGGTTCATCTTTGATGACTCATCTTTGATGACGTCATCTTTGATACCATCTATATTGATGATTCATCTTTGATGAAATCATCTTTGATGACTCATCTTTACCATCTATATTAATGTCTTCCTAGTTCATAGACCACCTCTGGGGCGCATGATTCCACCCCATAAAGGATGCCCAGCCCCACCCCGGGCGCAGGTGGTGCGACCCGCCGTTCCCTGCCCGCTGCCGCGCCCGCAGCAATACATTTCATGTCTCGCGCCCGCTGCGCGCCCGCAGGCGCAATATTCCTGCGGGAATGAAAAATATATATACTACGAGTCATTCATTTTTATTTCATACTTAAACATTTCAAAGAATTTCTTTTCAAATATACTATGAGTCATTCATTTTTATTTCATACTTAAACATTTTTATTAAAAACATTTTCGCGAACCTAAAACTGTAACTCATTACAGACCTATACTTAACACAAATATTTATTAACATTATTTTACCTAATACTTTTACTTAATAATACTTTTAATTTATAAATTTTTAAAAATTGTATGTAAGAAAAATCCAGAGTGTCTGATATATAATCATTTTATTTTTTTACTACAATTGTACGAAATATTTATTAAAAACATAAACTTTACATACCTTAAAGCAGTAAATCAGTAAATCAATAGAGGTGTTACCTAACACCTAAGGGATTAGTATGCTTTTGTTTTACTGCTTTACTGCTTTAACTCATGTTTTACTGCTTTAACTCATATGTTTTACTGCTTTAACTCACATATTTATTAACATTACATACCTTAAAGCAGTAAATCAGTAATCAATAGGAGGTATTACCTAACACCTAAGGGATTATATTTTGTTTTAATGCTTTTACTGTTTTTAACTTCTCTGTCTTTACTACACAGCTGCTTTAAACTCACTGTTTACTGTTTAACTCACATACATTATATATAGATATGTAAGCAGTAAATCAGAATCAATAGAGGTTACCTAACACCTAAGTGGGATTAGTATGCTTTTGTTTTACTGCTTTTTACTGCTGTTTTAACTGCTTTACCCATAGTAAATTGCATTAGTTTACTGATTTTAAAGCAGTAAATCAGTAATTCAGTTGTTACCTAACACCTAAGGGATTAGTATGCTTTGTTTTACTGCTTTACTGTTTTAACTTCTGCTTTACTGCTTTAACTTTCTGTTTGCTTTAACTCATATGTTTTACTGCTTTTTAACTCATATATTTATTAACATTATGTTTTTATTTTTTTTATTATTATTATTTTTATTTATTTTTATTATCATTTATTTTTATTATTTTATTTTTATTTTATTATTATACTTAGTGTTATTTACTTCATGCCATCATTGTTATTATTATTATTTAGAACACACATACACATCTGCACACACACACACACACACACACACACACACACACACACACACACACACACACCACACACACACACACACACACACACACACACACACACAACCACACTTGTCATAGACTTATACACATATTCACTATGACACTTATACACATTCTTCACCACAGCACCACCGCAACTTATTCTTTAACACTGCATTTACACTTTCTTTATAATAATGTATCACACACACACACACACACACACACACACACTTTACATACGCACGTATACACAATATCTTCACTATGACACTTAACAATATTCATCTATGACACTTTCACATTTTACCCATAGACACTCCTTACATTTACACACTCCACACACAGATTTACTTCTACACACGCAGATTTAATTTACACTCACACAGATTATTTTTACACTCAATACTAGATTTACTTTACACTCACAGATTTATTTTTACACTCACAAGCCAACACACACAGATTGTGATACACACAGAAAGGCAATTATATAAATAAATAAAGGGTCTACAACTACCATTGAGCAATCAAAAAGGCAGATCTAAAGAGGTTTTGCCACACACACACACACACACACACACACACCACTATACATCCGCTTAACAATTATGAAATTTTATTAAAAACATTTTATGTTTTAATTAAACACGTACATTTATATTACTCATTCAAATATAACTAAAATTATTTCAAAGTTTCTTAAAACTTCTATAATAAATCAATCATTATCTTTGAACAAAGAATTTATTATTAACTGTTAATACTTTTTGTTTATAAATTTTATAACTATCAAGTTTTAAAATAACTTTTACTAAAATTTTATGAAATTTTATTAAAAACATATATTTTACGTACCTTAAAGCAATAAATCAGTAAATCAGTAAGGTCAGCCCCTAGCACCCCTCTACACCAAGCTATGCCACGTTTTGTTCTATTGACTTACTGCTTTACATCATCTTTAGCCATGTAATAAGTATAAAAAGAACAAAATAAGTTCTTCTCTGCTAACATAACATGTATTTTATTAAAATCTTTCTAAGTTCTTATTTAAAAATAACAATTATTCACTTACATTTATATTATTCGTTCGATGTTAACTAAAAATATTTCAAAGTTTTTTAAATAATTCGGATTTTCTTTATTATTATTATTATTATTATTATTATTATTATTATTATTATTATTATTATTATTATTATTATTATTATTATTATTATTATTATTATTATTATTATTATTATTATTATTATTATTATCTATGTACATTGACAATCCATCACGAGAAAACACAACAACCCGCACTCCTTACAGATACGAAACTGACCTCTCTCTGTAAAATGTGTTGTAGGATAATCCTTTTTGTATCCCGGGGCGATTTAGGCCTAATTCCAGGTCAAAATATATTTCAAACTGACCTTTTTCTGTAAAATGTGGTGCAATAACTACGTTAGGCCTAAATTTAGGCCTAAATTTAGGATAAGCCTTTTTGTATCCCAGGCTGATTTAAGCCTAATACCAGGTCAAAAGGTAATTCCAGTATAGACAAGAATCGAGAATCAATGTTATTATTATTTTATAAATATATTTCAAACTGAAACATGCTGGATCGGTAAGATCCTTTAAGCAGGTAAGAAGGAAATGTTTACCTTTCTTGTGAGTGGACGGAGTAATCCTTATCTCTATATGACCTCGTATGTGATTGGTCGAGAATTATTTTATCGCTTTTTTGGTTTTACGTATGTAAAAACATGTTTTTTCATATCCTGAACCTGGGGCTCGTTTATTTAAACTCTTAACATACATGTAAATATTTATTTAAGAAAGTAAAAATAAGGATAATAAAAACTTTACTATATAATTAGAAATTTAATAATCATTATCTTATAGAGATAAGGATTACTCCGTCCACTCACAAGAAAGGTAAACATTTCCTTCTTACCTGATTAAAGGATCTTACCGATCCAGCATGTTTCAGTTTGAAATATATTTATAAAATAATAATAACATTGATTCTCGATTCTTGTCTATACTGGAATTACCTTTTGACCTAGTATTAGGCTTAAATCAGCCTGGGATATCCTAAATTTAAGCCTAAATTTAGGCCTAATGTAGTTATTGCACCACATTTTACAGAAAAAGGTCAGTTTGAAATATATTTTGACCTGGAATTAGGCCTAAATCGCCCCGGGATACAAAAAGGATTATCCTACAACACATTTTACAGAGAGAGGTCAGTTTCGTATCTGTAAGGAGTGCGGGTTGTTGTGTTTTCTCGTGATGGATTGTCAATGTACATAGATAATAATAATAATAATAATAATAATAATAATAATAATAATAATAATAATAATAATAATAATAATAATAATAATAATAATAATAATAATAATAATAATAATAATAAAGAAAACCCGAATTATTTAAAAAACTTTGAAATATTTTTAGTTAACATCGAACGAATAATATAAATGTAAGTGAATAATTGTTATTTTTAAATAAGAACTTAGAAAGATTTTAATAAAATACATGTTATGTTAGCAGAGAAGAACTTATTTTGTTCTTTTTATACTTATTACATGGCTAAAGATGATGTAAAGCAGTAAGTCAATAGAACAAAACGTGGCATAGCTTGGTGTAGAGGGGTGCTAGGGGCTGGCCTTACTGATTTACTGATTTATTGCTTTAAGGTACGTAAAATATATGTTTTTAATAAAATTTCATAAAATTTTAGTAAAAGTTATTTTAAAACTTGATAGTTATAAAATTTATAAACAAAAAGTATTAACAGTTAATAATAAATTCTTTGTTCAAAGATAATGATTGATTTATTATAGAAGTTTTAAGAAACTTTGAAATAATTTTAGTTATATTTGAATGATAATAGAAATTTATATATTATTTAAAATATAAAATTATTTTAATAAATTATACGTTATATGTGTGTTATGTATGTGTAGTAACTGTAAGTAAATCTGTGTGTGAGTGTAAGTAAATCTGTGTGTGTAAGTAAATCTGTGTGTGAGTGTAAGTAAATCTGTGTGTGTGTGTAAGTAAATCTGTGTGAGTGTAAGTAAATCTGTGTGTGAGTGTAAGTAAATCTGCGTGTGTAAGTAAATCTGTGTGTGAGTGTAAGTGTAAATGTAAGTGTCTATGGGTAAATGTAAGTGTCATAGTGAATGTGTGTATAAGTGGCATAGTGAATGTGTGTATAAGGTAAATGTAAGAAACAGGTGGACCGTGTGTGTGTATAAGTGTAAATGTAAGTGTTCAGGAAAACAAGTGTCATGAAGTGAATTGTGTATATGCCTAGTAATGTGTGTGTATGTGTATGTGTGTGTGTGTGTGTGTGTGTAACAGTGTGTGTGTGTGTTCTAAATAATAATAACAATAGGCATGAAGTAAATAACACTAAGTATAATAATAAAAATAAAAATAAAATAATAAAAATAATAAAAATAAAAATAAATAAAAATAATAATAAAATAAATAAAAAACATAATGTTAATAAATATATGAGTTAAAGCAGTAAAACATAAGGAGTTAAAGCAGTAAAGCAGAAAGTTAAAGCAGTAAAGCAGAGAAAGCAGTAAAGCAGAAAGTTAAAGCAGTAGAAGCAGTAAAACAAAGCATACTATCCCTTAGGTGTTAGGTAAATTGATTTACTGATTTATCAGTTTTTAAGGTATGTAATGTATGTGAGTTAAAGCAGTAAAGCAGTGAGTTAGTAAAGCAGAAAGTTAAAGCAGTAAAGCAGTAAAACAAAAGCATACTAATCCCTTAGGTGTTAGGTAACACCTCTATTGATTTACTGATTTACTGCTTTAAGGTATGTAATGTTAATAAATATGTGAGTTAAAGCAGTAAAACATATGAGTTAAAGCAGTAAAACATGAGTTAAAGCAGTAAAGCAGTAAAACAAAAGCATACTAATCCCTTAGGTGTTAGGTAACACCTCTATTGATTTACTGATTTACTGCTTTAAGGTATGTAAAGTTTATGTTTTTAATAAATATTTCGTACAATTGTAGTAAAATAAAATGATTATATATCAGACACTCTGGATTTTTTCTTCTTACATACAATTTTTAAAAATTTATAAATTAAAAAGTATTAAGTAAAAAGTATTAAGTAAAAAATAATGTTAATAAATATATGTGTTAAATAATAGGTCTGTAATGAGTTACAGTTTTAGGTTCGCAAAAATGTTTTTAATAAAAATGTTTAAGTATGAAATAAAAATGAATGACTCATAGTATATTTGAAAAGAAATTCTTTGAAATGTTTAAGTATGAAATAAAAATGAATGACTCATATTATATATATTTTTCATTCCCGCAGGAATATTGCGCCTGCGGGCGCACGCGACGGGCGGGTACGCGGAAATATTGCGCCTGCGGGCGCTCGCGGCGGGCGGGTACGCGGAAATATTGCGCCTGCGGGCGCTCGCGGCGGGCGGGAACGCGGCGGGTCGCACCTGCGGGTGCGGGTTCGTGGATCTTCACGCGGAGGGCGCATGCGGCGCCCTGGTGGATAGCTTATGAACTAGGGAAGGCATTAATATTAACTCTGTTCTTTAATGTAGGGTAGAGATGAGCCATCAAAGATGATTTCATCAAAGATGAATCATCAATATAGATGGTATCAAAGATGACGTCATCAAAGATGAGTCATCAAAGATGAACCTTCAAAGTTGAGGCATCAAAGTTGAGGCATTAATGCTGAGGCATCAAAGTTGAGGCATCAAAGTTGAGGCATCAAAATATCGAGTGTGTGAGTGTAAGTGTAAGTGTATCTGTGTGCGGGTGTGAATGTAAGTGTATATGGTTTAATGTAAGTGTCTATGGAGAGTGTAAGTGCTTATAAGTGTCATAGTGTATAAGTGTCATAGTGAATGTGTGTATGTGTTATAGTGTATGTGTGTAGGTGTGTGTGCAAGTAATATATATATATATATATATATATATATATATATATATATATATATATATATATATATATATATATATATATATATATATATATATATATATATATATATATATGCTTATATAAGTGTTAGAAAAATACTAACTCATAGTAGGAAGCATCCTAGCAACTTGTAATATACACCAATCGAATCCTCATACCTTATAACCTAGGGGTAGACACCCATATTAGGGCTATTCTAGGCTCAGGGGAGGCTAGAAAAGGCTTGAAAAAAGTGGCACTCAGTTGGCACTATGTGGCACTCACTTGGCACTCATTGGCACTCACTTGGCACTGGCACTCACTTGGCACTCATTGGCACTCATTGGCACTCACTTGGCACTCACCTGGCACTCATAGAATACTCATAGAATACTAATAGAACATCCCTAGATACTTCTTACGGTGATTGGGAACCATCAAAGTTGAACCATCAATAAATCTGAGTCATCAAAGTTGAATCATCAATATAGATGCCAACAGAGATGACGTCATCAAAGTTGAGCCATAAAAGTTGAGCCATCAAAGTTGTAGGGGCACGTGTAGGCTAGGTATAGGTGTACGCTAGGTGAAGGCTGGGTGGAGTCTAGGTGTAGGTGTAGGTGTAGGCTAGGTGAAGGCTGGGTGGAGGCTAGGTGTAGGTGTAGGTGTAGGCTAGGTGAAGGCTGGGTGGAGGCTAGGTGTAGGTGTAGGCTAGGTGAAGGCTGGGTGGAATCTAGGTGTAGGTGTAGGCTAGGTGTAGGCTAGTATGGAGGCTGTCAAAGTGGTGCTTAGGTGTGTGTGTGTGTGTGTGTGTGTGTGTGTGTGTGTGTGTGTAAGGCGTGTGTAGGTGTGATCGAAATATCAAAAATAGGGGCTAAGCCCCAAAGGGTGGTGTACCAGGGGTGGGCCAAAAATGACCTCTACATTAATCAAAGGTTTGGTCGAAAAATTAGTGGTGACAGGGCCAACGGTTGCTGTCGCAATATACACCCTTCTTCGGCTGTGTAAAATTAGGTTGCCAAAAATATTACCAGGGCTTTGCCACTAGGCTACTAAAATTACGGTTACTGCAGGGGGCATTCCAAAAGCTCAAGGCCCAAAAAGTTAAGGTAAAAACCCCAGGTTGCCCA
>JABUQX010063503.1:0-5000 GCA_015478945.1 Trachelipus rathkii | reverse complement strand
TGTATTAAAGGTATTTTGATGTATGTTGGTAATTTTTGGAGAGCAATATTGTGTTCGTTTATTTTTTGTCTTTCATAAATCTTAAAGCCCGAATATTAAATTTAGTATGAAAAACAATATAATCTCTCTCTCTCTCTCTCTCTCTCTCTCTCTCTCTCTCTCTCTCTCTCTCTCTCTCTCTCTCTCTCTCTCTCTCTCTCTCTCTCTCTCTCTCTCTCTCTCTCTCTCTCTCTCTTTAAATATTATTGTTAATCACACTCCTTGTGGATTTCTAATTCTTTATGTAGGAAGTCTACAAACGCCTTGTTAAAGTTATTATTTATATAAAGAAGTTAGTATATTTAAAATCACTAATTTAAAAAAAAAAGTGTTAAAATAATTTAAATGACATATATTCATATTTCCGATTAAAGGATCTATACATCGTTTATTAGAATGTTGGTTCCCGACTCACTGAGTCACCAACTCTATCATAGACTTTGTTTCAATCTTACTGATTTCTATTTATGTGATTTATATAATATGTTTTTCAATTCTGTTGTTAATTTTATAAGGAACGTAATTTTTATTTTTTTTACCTTTACCTTTCAAAGTGATTTGTTTAATCTGTTACCTTCATCTAAAATATCATGGCTGTAGAAGAGTGTCCCTCATCCATGTATAGAATTCATGTCATAGATCTGAGGTGATTCCATTCATACCACTCTTCTTGAATGGGTGGAGTATATGACTTATCGTCTCATTAACTGTCTCAATTTAACGGAGTCTTTCCAATCTTTCTCTCATCTTCGAACAATTACGTAACTCACCATATAATTATGAACTGTCGCTATGGCAACGGACACTTCTCTGCTGAAATCTACATTATATCACACCCTCTTCTTTATCATATTTTCGTCTTTCCACATAATTTCACAAAGTTTCTATCTCTCTGACCTTAAACTAGTGCACTAGTACAAATGGTAGTGATAAAACTAGAAACCTTCTTCATTCTAATATTTCCTCCATTTCTTTTCATTAAACCCTTTCAAACACCGCTTTGAAAGAAAAGTGTGTTTAAATTGAATATAAATATTTTATTTTTAAATATAAATATTTTTGAAAATAAAATATTTATATTTAATTTAAACATATATCTCTCAGTGCGTGTATAGGATTATGCTTGCTTTAAGAATTGAAATTTACCCTAATTATTCCTAACCTATAATAGGAAATCCTTTATGAGATGTTCTACTATGGGTCTTATATATATATATATATATGATATATATTCTTTATAAAATATATATATTTTATAACATTTTATTTCTTATATGTAATATAACATATATATAATATATATATATATATATATATATATATATATATATGATATATATATTATTCAATTATAAATTATAATAGAATTATAGTCTATATATATAATTTATATATTATATATAAATATATATATATATATAATATATATATATATATATATATATATATATTATATATATATAAATATATTTAATATATATATATATAAATATTATATATATATATATTATATATATATATATTTATATATAATATATATATATATATAGTATATATATATATATATACGAGTAATATATATATATATATATATAACTATATATTATATACATATATAGTACTATATATATATATATTATATATATTATTATATATATTAATATATATATATATATATATATATATATATATATATATATTACGATAATATATAATATATATATATAATATATATATATATATATATATATATATATATATATATAATATATATATATATATATGATATATTATATTATATATAATATATTATATATATATATGAATAGACAGGAAACAGAAAGTATTAAAAACCTCATCTTTAATATTTTTCACCCTTATTGAAAGCTTATTGCTAATGGAGTTATGAATTTATATATATAGTATATATATATATATATATATATATTATATATATATTATATACTATATTATATATATATATATAATATATATATATATATATATATATATACTATATATATATACTATATATATTTTTTATTATTTTTTTATTTTATATAAAGTTCACACCTCACGGCATAGCCATATTCAAGGAGTGTGAACTTCTCTAGGTACATTTCTACCTAGGATCCGAACTAGGATTCGAACCCGCGACCTTGCCATGCGACTCCGTCGCTCTACATATATAATATATATATATATTATATATATATATATATATATGTGTGTGTATATAACTGTTTAGTTTGTATGGATCTTTCCTAAATAGATATATAATATATATTATATATATATATATATATATATGATATATATATATATATATTATTATATATCATATTGAATGCACGTAAATTCTGCAATATAGCGTATTGAAAAGCGTGTACGAATGCATGTACTGCGTGCAAATAAGGTATTTTGCTGAAATGAATGACAGAGGATTGGATATATCAGTGGTCTCCAAAGTGGGGTACGCGTACCCCGGGGGGTACGCAGAGTGATACTTGGGGGTACGCCAAAGAAGTAGCCTCACGATCACTTAATAAAGTGTTATGATGTGTATCAAGTAGAGTGCGGAAGTATAATACTATATATATATATATTATATTATAATTATAATAATATATATAATATATATAATATATATATATATATTATATATATTATATTATATATATATATATATATATATATATTATATATATATATATATTATATATATATATATATAATATATATAATATATATATATATATATATATACTATAGAACTCGCAGGCAATTTAATTGATCACCCGGAATATTAATAAAAACTCTTTCATATGAGAAATGTAGGGCTAAGGTTGGGGTTTATTTGTTCATACCTATATTGTGAAGTGTTTGCCACAGGGGTATAAATGGTATCACCGTATTGTATCTAAACCGACAAGGATGTAAGGAATTAAATGGCATATAAAAAGAAAGCGAAAAAAATATGGAGATGATGAATTTATGTTAATCAACAACAATATCTACAAATTACAATGTCGAACATGCACGCATAAGTGTCTAATAATGGGTTGTACCCCCTTCTGGCCCTTCAACTTCCCTCCAAGCGATTCGGCATTGATGAAATGATCTTGGAGATGGTCTCCTGCGGAATGTTGTCAAAGCGTTTGCAAGCTCCCTGAGTGTGGACGGAGCATGTTCACGGGCTCGAACACGCCTACCCAACAAATCCCAAACATGTTCAGTGGGATTCATGTCCGGGCTCCTCGCAGAAATGGCCAGGAGTCTGATCCCTACCTGTTGTAGGTACCATTGGACGACCTGTGCAGTGTGCTGTGTGGCGTTGTCATGGAGTAACAAAAAATGGACGCCAATGAAGGACGCGAAAGGCACTATATACTCTTGGAGGATGTCTTCCGCATACCTTTCAGCCGTTAGCGTTCCTCTGCTCACGATATGCAATGCCGTGCGAGCACCCAAACAAATGCCTACCCACACCATCACAGAGTCACCTCCAAAAGGAATCCTTGGGGAGATATTGCAAGCAGAAAAGTGCTCACCTGCACGTCTCCAAATTCGCCGACGTCCATTTGGTCCATGTAGTGTGAACCTCGACTCATCTGTGAGTGTCCAATCTCCATACGCTTGTGAAAAATGAAATCTCAACCCGATGCTCCCTGATCAGGAGGGCCGATGGCAGACCTTGTAATACGTACTCCACGTTCATTCTGTCGTCTTCTCACTGTACGCTCGGAAATTGGCACATGTCTGACCTCACGGAGCCTGTGTTGTAGCTGTACGCTTGTTTGGAAACGATCACGAAGCACTGCCAGAAGGTGGAATCTGCATCTCTTCTCAGCTGTCCCTGGACCATGTCGTCTTACGGATTGCTGCCAGTCTCCCTCGACCGAAGGAAGGATTTCGACTGACCGATCGATTGGTTCTCCCCGAGTTGCTGAGCCACTGTCTTGAGAATAGCCCTGCTTCCGACAGGTGACTTAATACCTATAGCCACGTTCCTCTTCTTCTGATGATGTCTTTCATTGTGAGAGTCTTTTGTCAAGCTACGGACTTACAGCATAGGGTTTGTTTCGTTAGTTGGTTGGTGTCTTGCCATCTTGTTCTCCTATGAACGTACTTTCGGGAATTCGTAATTTGGTTGGTTGTCTTTATTATGCCATTTAGTTCCATACACGGTGTAGTTACATACGGTATACACTCAGAAGTTAGGTATGACCCAAATAAAACCAAACCCTAGCTCTACATTTCCAAAAATGAAAGAGTTTACATTATATTTACGGGTGATGCATTAAATTTGTCCACGAGTTTATATATATATATAATATTATATATATATGGTATATAAATAATATATGTAAATATATATATATATATATATATATATATATATATATATATATATATATATATATATATATATAATATATATTATATATATATATATAATATATATATATATATATATAATAGGCCTAATATATATATTAATAAAACTATAAATAGGCCTATATATATATATATATACTATAATATAATATATATTATATTATATTATATAATATATATTATATATATATATATATATATATATATTATATATATATATGTATATATATTATATATTATATAATAATAATATATATATATATATATATTCATATATATAACTATATATATAATATATATAATATATATTACAGCGCATATAGGGGGTACAACTTATAATTATTTTCGTCTTAGGGGTACGCGATCAAAAAAGTTTGGAGACCGCTGTTCTAGGGTATAGAATCCCTTAGAGAGAGCTGATAAAGGAAACTCGGGAGAAGAGTTATAAGAAGATTCAGAAGAGCTAGAATTATCTTGCAGACTATTAGAAGGTTGATTGGTGGGTTGTTCAACAGCTGTGATTGTTTGAGTACAATCTGTTGAAGCCATTGATTTTGTCTCTG
>JABUQX010063502.1:50000-64928 GCA_015478945.1 Trachelipus rathkii | reverse complement strand
TTGTTAATAGGGGTAACATATGTGGGAGTTGAGCGCGCAACAATTGACGGTTGATGAGACTGGAGGAGAGTTAGGTGGAGAGGTAGGAGTGGTTTAAAAGGGAGGAGCTCCTCTGTGAGTTGGACCATCCAAAACTGAAGATGGCATACTGCAGACAGTGAGGTGAGGGACGAGCCTATTAAGAACAAGCATGCGGGGTGAAGAATACTTTGAAGGCGTCAGAACACCCACCTCTAGACGCTCGTTCAGAAGAGAAATGAACGTCATCCTTCCAATGAGAGAAGAGAGAGAGATAGAAGAGAAGATGAAGACGGAGAGGGACCGCGATAACAGATCCTTAAGGACAGGAGATGAGGAACGAGAGAAGAGAGAGAGAGAGAGAGCGCATGAGAGACGGTAGAATTGAAAGAAGATTAGGAGAGAGAGAAGAGAGCGAGATTGGGAGAGAGAGAGAAAGGATGAGAATGTGATTCTTCCAATATCAATTAAGTGGTCACGAGAGAAAGGACAACTAAGAATCATTAAGAAGACCGAAGGTTAATTGAGTTGTTTTTTGGTTCGAATATGATGTTATTGGCTTGTGTGGAGAGGCTGTATGCCTTAGTAGAAGATGCTTGTAGAACGAGTTTTAGACATTGCAAACAACTGTTGAGAGTCGTCGTCCCCTTATATCTTTTCCCTCCATCACTTAACCCCTTAGTTAATCTTACATAAAAAACATAATGATCTGATATTGCCTTTTCATCCCAAACTCCTTCACTGATTTAGTCGTTCATCACATAGTTTCAACATCTCCATTCACCAATCCCTAAATCAATCATGCTTTTCACTGTCGATATTCATCTCTGCCTACGCTAACTCTTGCATTTTATTTGGATACTATTGTGCCGAGAATGTATATCCTTAAATACCTTAAGGTTACCTGAACGTCCCGGTAATTTTTTTCCGGGACCGTCGTTTTTTCAAACACTGGTCCCGTTTTTTGTATCCTGGCCCGTTTTTTATTCAATTGTCCCGTATTTTTAAACGATGAAAATGAATCCAAATTTTTATCGTTTATTTTATTATATTTTATAAGGGTAAATTGTAAATCTTGAAATTAAGCACAGCTGCAAAGCAGATTGGCGCTTAAAAGGCATGAATCGCCGTCATTATACTTATAAAGGAGGGAACTGAGAGGAGATTCAGATGTTCGAAACTGTAGATGTAGTCTTTGAATTGATTGTACTTTGAATAATAAGCGAAGTATATGGCGAAACATGTTAAAAACAAATACGTGCCTTGAGCGCTCTGTGTGACAAAAAAATTATTTTTGGATTATATAAAAAGTATGTTCAATAACATATATATAGATATTATATAAATTATTTTATATATATATATATAATAATTATATATAATAGTTATATCATATATATATGTAGTAGGTATTATATATATATATATATATATCTATATTATATCTATTATATAGTTAATTGTGCATTAAGACGAGCTCTCTGGCTTTTAGTCTATTATTCACATTTATTTAAAATTTACTGTGATTTTTTTTGTAGATTGGTATGAGAATCCAGTACACGAATGTAATAAATTATATTAAATCTACAGATAGTTAAACTTATTTAATTCGTTCCGTTTATAAATCGTTATAACAGGGCATTTTTTTACCTGAACTTGTGGTATGTTTCATTAAGTCATAACAAAATTGGGATTAATTAAAGATACGTTACAAAAATTGACATGAGTAAAAAAGCCTCTTATCAAAAATTTTTTTTTTTATGAATTTTTTATTTGATTGCTATTTTTTTTAATTACATTTTTTGCCATTTTTTGTTTTTTTTTTAATTGTTATATTTTTTATAGAAATTGTAAACTTGAAGTGTACGATAAGGAGAAGCATTATATACAATTTTATTGTTAATGATTTTTTTAATTTTCTTATTTTTACAGAAATTTATTTTTAAGATTAATGGAAAATAGTATTATATATGCAAGTACCTTCACGGGCCAAATTCAAAGCCAGCCCTTTATTATATAAATATATGTAAATATAGGATATATAATATATATAGTATACTATATATATATATATACTATATACTATTAGTATTATATTATAATATAAATATTATATATTATATAATAATAATTTATATAATATTTTAATCATATTATTATATTATAATGTAATATGCATGACAGAAGGATGGGTATTGCCTATGCAGGGATTCGCCCCTCCGTTACCCTTCCCCTTACCCGTGGACAGTTGAGGTAATTTAAAATTTTTACTGGGTTTTGTTATAAATGCAATATTTAAAAATTTCTTACATATTACAAAAAGTCTATTTTTTTACACTAAAATAATTTTCTAAAAGTTTGGGAGCTATAACAAATTTATTACACAATTAACAATATTATATATATATATTATATATACATATATATTATATATATCATTTTATTTAATATATATACTAATATATAATAATAGTATTATATATATATTAGTATATCATATATATAATTACTATATATATATAGTATATATGATATATATATTTCAAGATAAGAATTTTATTTAAATTTTTAAAGCATCTGTTGAATATATTTAAAATTAAATATTGAAATTAATGGCCCAAAGGAAGAGAAATGTGTTTCCAGATAAGGACCCTTTGAGGAAAGGAATCCTAGTGATGAAAAATGAAATCATTTAGGCGGATTCGATTGTTGCTCGTTGCAACATATGTCTTCCAGCTTTCCAGATATCAGTCATGAGAAATAAGAACATGATATTACATCAAATTTAATATACTGAAAACAAATTTAAAAACTGGCTTTGATGGTGCCAGGCATCAAGTTTACATCTCACAACGTTTTTCAGCATTGAACTTGTTCGGTGACAGAGAACACTTTAACATTAGCCGCGGCCTTGAAGGGAGCTTTTGCCATACTAAGTGACTTCATCAATCTTTTTAATCTGATGGATTCTCTTTCAAATTTAATCGCAATTGGTTTTGACCCTAAGGATTATACATGTGCCGTACAAAAGGCGGAGCATTGTATTAAATGTCTTTACTCCACTACAAAAGCCTCATATCGGAAATGCTAGAGAAAGGAAATAAGAGATAATTTTATTACGATTTTGACTGACGCTTCAAATACTAAGGACATAAAAATCATTCCCAGTACTTGTTAAGAATTTTTCCAAACTGGTTTTTGAAGGGATTCAGTTGAAACTTTTATGAAAGAAGTAAAAATCATTGCCCCGCGGATAACATCTAACACAAAATCTATCCGCATTTTTAGGTGAATGCTTAAAAATATGAATTGCAAAAGAAAAAAACCCAATAGTCTCCTGCGCGATAATAACAATTGCAACTTTTGGGGTATTATATCTAGAAAGGGCCTTTAACAATGTTTTTACAAACTCAAGGAGGACTTGGGACATGGGTTAGTTGGGAAGAATAGGATCTGTTACATGCTTTTATATCATTCACAACACTATTCAGACAGCTGTGATTGCCTCTTCCATATTGAAGTGACGTCATTTTCGTTATCTTCGGAATGGTTTTCCCCTCATTTAGGATATTAACCCAGTAAGCAGGTTTTGAAAACTTTAAAAGGATTTTTGTGAATTTGTTAATCCCATAGAATACCAAGCAAACTACTTCAGAATATAGCCACCAAAAACATTGGCTGCATTGACTTATGCAGGATGAAACCAAGTCTCTCTTGAAATTAGTACCACTTAAATTTGATTTTGATAAAGAAAAAAATCCGTTTTGTGATAATTATTATTTGAAATCCTTTAATCTGAAAGCCTATGGCCGTTACGTTTAAACAAGTACACAACAGTAGCACATTTTTACATTGACTATTGAAAAATGATTTGAAGGGGTTGCCGTATTATGGGGGATATTCTCTTCGCTCCTCCAATGCCTCTTATCCACCCTGAAACTATTCTCCTATTTGGACGGAAGGACCTGGCCTTTTTTATTCCAATTTAGCTGTTAACCCCACGATTGCCGTTCAAAAAATTGGTAACGAGAAGGCAGCTTGGGAATCACCAGAAGTTGACAAAATTTAAACCAAGTTCTGTTCATAGATTCATCCAAAAATGCACTTTGTTATATTTATCCTAAATGGATTCCAATCATTAAAAACTCTAAACCAATTAATCTGCATGTTTTCCAAAAAAAGGAATACCGTGCTGGGAGGACAGTAGAGAAAACCATTTTTAAGATTTGATTCCCATACCGGATAATATTCGTAATTACCAACAATAGACAAAAGAGAAAACTGCAAAACTTTAAGTAAAGTTAGTACAGTTTAAAAAGTATGTGAAACCAACCACCAGAAATGTGATGAACCAATTGGAATTCAAAGACACTTTCTAAGGTGATTGTTGGGTCAAAAATTCAATTTCCAGTCTTAAAAAGATAAAAATTGCAATAATTGAAATAATTTCTAAAATGGTTTGAATTTCTTATTTTGTTAATCAACAAGAACTAATGCATCACAACCCAGAAACCAGAAAAGAATATTTCTGATTATTGAACTTGATTTCTGGACAACGTGAAAAAAAATTTCACAACACCTATTCATTCGCATTTTGGAAGAACACACACAGTGTTTTTAATAAAAAATGTTAATTTAGATAGCTTATAGTGTCACCGAATTAACGAATTCGTTGTGCCTTGTGAATGATTATTCTAAAAATAATTCATCTGAAAAATCATTTGTTATACTTTCACATTGCCGCCACTTAAGAGCATATGGTAAGTAGTAATAAATATATTCATAAATATTATTAATATATATATATTGTGTGGCGGGCATCTCTATTTATGATAGTATATATACTTAGTATATATATATATATATATATATATATTATATATATATATATATATAAATATATATATATATTAATATATTGTTATTAATATAATTATGTATATAATATGTATATATATATATTATATATATATTATATATGGACGCCATGGAGGTGAAGTGCGGGGTTCCGTATTAGATACAATATTAAAATATGGTAACCCTTAACCACATACACACTCTTTCACATAAGTCAAAATCAAATTCAACACATCTTCAAAACATTTACCACCAAAGGAAAACGAAAAACACCGAAACCAAGGGATAAATAATAAAACTTTCTGTGTCACGACGACAGATATCATTAATTTTTTTAATCATTAAGTAGCTATACATCCTGGTTACCGATGACACACAAAAATACTATAACATTGATGCTGACATGTAAATTAATCAATTCAATAAATCATTCAGATTAAAATTAAGAAAAGTACCCTATTGACGCTCGTTCTGTACTAACGACGCTAAATCAGAGGAATAGTTTACAACAAAAGTTTAACATAAAGCTCATTGGATGTGAGACTGTGGAAGTTATAGATAGAATTTCTTTAAGTATTTCATTAACGAGAGATACTGGTTGTATTAGCTATGAATATAATAAAGGTGCTTCATAATGCGTGCACTTGCAAGGTTATCTTACCGTTTATTTTAGATATTAATTTTTTTTGTTTAAGAGATAATCACATCTTTATAGATGTTATCAGTAGCATGAGGGACACGTGTAAAAACCAAATTGACTATATTACTGTAGATAAATGTTTCAGAAATACCGAATAAATTGCCGAAATTTCAGGTGTTCTGAAAGTTTCTCTTTTCAACCTGAAGTATAAAAGTTCCACTCTAAATTAAAATATATCCAAATGTTATCTCAAAGAGGATTTTTCAAATATATAAGTAAAATAATTTTTGAAGAAATATTCCAATGAGTGTTATTTTGATTATGATTCCATATCATATATTTAATTACTATGTGGTTATGAGTGTTGTAATTGTCAAGAAACACATATCGGTTGGTTCCCCAGGATTATGTTTGTAAAATATTGTGCAAGAGTCTTAGGTAGGTCTAAAGGGGTTCCTCATTACATGTCTTTTAGTTCAGGGTCCGAAAATCAGACCAATTCCACTGTGGATAACTTTTTTGTGTTTGTGTGGTGGATTTTTTTGCTGATGGTTCTCAGAAGATGGTTAATAGAACGATAACAACCAAAGTTAATAAATGGTTTGTTATTTATTAAATTTAGACTTAAGCCATGTAGAATGTGAAATACTGAGTAATTCTGCCTTTATTTAAAATGTTAAATTTATTGTTCAAGTATGTCAATATCTCCCACGTTATGGTCTTTCCCGTTTCAGACGAATTGTGGACTAACTCTAAATTAAATCTGCGTTAGGCTTTTTCGATAGATACATTTGTAATCTTTTATCCCGAAACCTGTGATCTAGCTGGATCTGATTTCCAATACTACTAGGCACATCCTCTTGAATTAGCATAACTGCAAAAGACAAATAGTAACTACCGAACGTATCTAAAAATTCAAATTCCATCGCGAATAATAAAATCCAATCACAAATCTCTCTCGAGAGAGGTTATATTCCATAATTTCGATTTTTAAGGTGGTATGAGTGTGTCCTCATGAAGCACTCATCTTTTTAAGTTTTAGTTAAGTAAGAGCTCATTCATGACGCATTTTGTTCACACCTTAAGAGTAAAGAAGAAAGGCAATAATATCTTCTCCATTTTTTTTATCGTAGACTTAACCAATAATCGTCACAACTTATAACAACGCCCATTTTCTGCCTGTTTTCCCCTTCTCACAGGGTCTGGGTACGGGGGCGGAGCCACACATAGGCAATGTCTCCCGTGTACCATGCAGTTTTTTATCTTAAAATTTGGTTTTCTACAAATATGAAAATCCGGGACCTCATGTCTCCATAAATAATTCTACATAGCTGAATATACAATTGATGAGGTGAATGCCAGGCCTTCCTATTAATTTTAGTAGATCTGGTATCTCTAAAATATTTTTACCGCTCTTTCATTATTGCCGTAGCTATACCTACTAAAGCCATTTCCATATTTTTAATATTCACATGAAAAATCCCCAACGAGACTGATGGGTCAGGACTTAATGAAATAAGTCTCTTTTCAAATACCTTCATGCAGAACCCAAAGCGCTAATCTGAGCAGATTAACTTAGTTTAACTTCCTTTATACATTCACTCCAAAATTTAATTGTCACCCCTATCTACAGAACATCTTTATTATATACCTAGCCAATATATATTAATTCAACAAAAATTTGCCGTTAATCAATAGCGCTTCATGTCTTATCAATCTATCTATATGGTTACCTATAATTCATTATTCCATTGCACTTAATATAAATTATAATTTCATCATAAATATATATTTTAAACTTTTTACTTGTTTCATTAGCTTTTGGTACTCTACTCTATCCTAAGCATGAGATTTCATATACTGCTTAATTCTTCTCAGCCTCACAACATCATTCCACGTCAATATCTTATCAAAGATAAGAACATCTTGTCTTTACAATATTTCTAGTTAATCGTAACTGTTTAATGGTTTGGTGGACAACTTTATAGGTTATATTTGTGATGGTTGTTTTTATGCCAATTTTCTTTTCCAAAACCTGTATGGTTTTCGATTTCTGGGACACAACCCCAGATATATATACTCCATATAATAATACATTATTTGGGAATTATTGAAAAACCTACATGATATAAGTATTATCCCTATTTACCTTGTACTATTTCTTCTATATTATTTCATTCACACTACAAGTGAATTATTACTTAATAACCTCCTTTACTCTCTATTCACCTACCTAACCTCTCCTCTCTAAATCCCTCTATAAATTAGTATTATTTCTTGTTAGTTATTAATACCCTTTAATACTATTAATACTGTTAATACTATTAATAATTATGACAATTATTTGCATTTATTTCTTGTGCATAAAGTGGAATCATATACTTACACACGTATCCAATGCTGCCTCCTGCACTTTTAATTCCATCGTATATCTGAGTGTGGTGAGTGTGGTGTTTTGTTTATATGAGTAGGACCATTGGCCGAGGCTCCCACTTCGGACTCTCAGTGGGATTATTAACATAGCTTTTGATTCAATTCAGAAAACCTACCACAAGGGCAGCCTCGCCGTGAGTCAATAACGTTGTTAATCTACGCCGTATGTGGTGGCCACAGTCCATAAAATCTTCATGTTATTACAGTCTCTTTTTCTTGTGTCTCTTTTATATATTTTTCTCTCTATAGCTTGCCTTGTAGGCTTCAAAGAGATGTAGACCAGATATATTAACTGCACGGATGCCCATTCAGAACTTCTTACTTAAGAGTTGTCAGTATAGTTCTGATGTTTTCTACTAGACTATATTCATTATTCTCTGCTCAGGGTGTATAGTGAGTCTAGGATGGCGCCACTTTTCAATCCAAAAATAGAAAGCGCTTCTCATGAACTTAATGATAAGCTCGTATTTTTTGAAGAATCTCGACAGCATGTTTTTTGAGATATTTATGCTGTTATTTATAGTTATCTATAGTTTCTTTGTGTGTGTGTGTGTTTTCTATGCGTAAAGATTTGTGTATGCTACAGTTATTTTTGTTTTTGTAAAAAGAGCTGTCTCCTCACTCGTTGAAATATTAATTGGTATTTTTCAAGGATAGTAAGCTCTTTGTGTTGGATAAAGAGATATTTTACATGCACGCAATTTTAAACAATACTGGTCCTTGTCAGCTTTCATGATTGAATACGTCTTGCTGATATGTTTGAAATGAGTTCTTACATCAATAAAACAGCGAGAGACCAAATATCTAATGGTTTCTGAGTGTGCCTGTCTATATGCGTTATGAATTTCTAAATAAGAGAGTCCACATAAAGGGGTGTTGGTGAGATGGAAAATAGACTGTGCAACGGCAATTTCATAAAGTGCTGAATTAGGTGTATCTTGAGTGTGCCCGTGGTGGTTGAGTTATTGGAGGTCAGGAGGCTTTGCCCCAGAGTCAGTAAGGATGGATCTTTGGCTGGCTTCCGCCTAACTGCAGACTGCCAGCGGTTCGTCTCTAGTGAATTAAATATGTCGTCTAAGTCTCGTGCGTCCATTATGCGATACCGGATAGGCGGTAGATTTGTTGTGTTGTATACTATGTAAAATATAGTTTTGTGACTTTCTATATTCTGCGCGGTTTTATTCAAACTATTCTTGTATTACATCAGTGTTGTAAAAATAGTATTGATATGTCGTTGTCGTTGTGTGAACCCGTTGTGGACCCTAATTTATATCTCGTGCGAATAACTAATGTTTACTAGCTGTATAAGTGTGTGAAAAAAATTCGGTATTTTACCATTTATTTAAAAATGCGAATTAGTGTTAGAACGGTTGTTTGTGGAGCGAACATTTTCACGATCATCTCTCTATTTGTCCTTAACTAATTCCACGTTGTGGGAAATTCTTGTGAATATGAAAAATGTAATTGGAATCGGTGCATTTAAATCAAGGAATCTTTTAGTTACTGGGATTTCTTAGATATATTATACCTTCTAACTTCCTATTTAAATAAATAAATTTATCATATTCACAACTGTGTTGTGTTTTACTCATGATCAATCGCCCTTTCGGGATCGGCTCTAATGTTGGTGATCCGTGCTCTCGGCTTAACCCAACTATTAAAAACATTACCTTATGGAACCTACATAGTCTATACAAATATTATTACTCTGTGAAAATATGAGATATCGATAGGACGAATAACCCTAACACCCAAATCACTGGGGTTATGGCTTTGAGGTCCTGAAAGATTATTTAACGCCTCCTTCTCCGCCAAACAAAAAAAAAGGCTCGCGGGGAGAAAACTTATGTAGTATTAGGAAAATATTGTTCTTTACTGGTGTGGTGTAAGATTTATGTTTAAACCCATTTGTCTTCTGTGGTTGCCAGAATTTTTTTTATTTTCATTTTCTTCCTGAAACTTTATGGGATCAAGAATAATGGATATCTTATTAAACAAATTAAAAGGATCGTTGTTCTGCATTCCCTCCAGAAGTGAGATTTAAACTTGGTGTGAGGATGATCTCTCTCTTAAAACTCATATTAATTTTATAAATTATATAATTATTTTTCTACTTTTTTATTGCATTTTCCAGGTTGTTCTTAGTCTTCTAATCTTGGGACAGCGAGCTCGTCCCACTCTGGGCAAGGCTGATGGATATGGGTGTTCGCCACCTCCAACAACCACATAAGAAGTGGGTGGGTGTCATGGATTATCCTCTCGGTTCTAAACCATCCTGTGCTCCTTACTTTTGCTTCTTAACTAGAACAGTGTTTTTGTCACGGCAAAAGGAATCTTAAAAACTCGAAAATCTACAAAATAATGGAATTTAGTTCGAATAGAACTTTATTTTTTACACTTACTTATTCCTTAAATGTTTTCCTTCATCACTATATCTCTTTTGTAACTCCTATCATCCTGAAAATTTCATCTTTCCTATGTGGAGATCGGGTAATGGAGATGGTATCTGAGTCATTAGGATTGGCATTCTGACTAATTAGTTAAATATTAGTTTTGTATTCATGTTCATTATAAAATAGGTTAATAATTCATGCTCCACGAGTAAGCGTAAATGGGTCCAAGTGTTCTTCGCCCGAAAGTGGTAATGAAAATACCCTTCCTCGTCATAAACTAATTCCCGATATTCACCTAATTTACCTGGAACCCCGTTATCCCGCATCCCCTCTCACTTGTAAATTGTATAATTCAACTAAATATGAACTTAACATTTCTTTTATATTTTTAATAGGATGTGTACTCGGGTCTATAGTGTTTTCATATTAGTGGTCCTCAGTACAGGTATTATTAACAATAATAAAATTTTTGTACTTTTTAACAGGTCTTATTTCTAACTTTACTCAGCCTTAATTGTCACAATTAAAATGGGGCGTGGGTATAACTACTATAATTGATTTGTTTCGGGTATATTTTTAAGAAAGAATCGCAACTGTTTTTTTTTTTTTAATATAGTATAGATATAATTGGTAGTATATTATCTTATATTATATCATATTATAGGTATATGAGTTATATTTGATATATATTTATACTTAAAAACTCAATCTTTTCAAACATTTTAAATATAGTTTTAGTATATATATATAGATTTATTAATTCACATAATTGAATATATAGATAGTATAGTATTTAATTCCATGGATAATATCTTCGAGGGTATACTAATATTCTCAATATATATATATGTTTTTTTTACTCTTATCTTGAATGACGTCTGGTTGCGTTACGTTGCCAGTTACAGGGAGGCCTCCTTCACCTGCCATTCGGGCTGCATCAAATGCTCTCTGGCCATCACTTGTTGGTTGAAAAATCCTCCTCATCAACACCATTTGGGGCGGAAGAAAATTTCGCTGTTGAACCTGCGTCCTTCAAACGTTCAACAAAGAAGATTTGAGATATAGTAATGATATTCAAGTCAATTCAAAAGAACCTGAAACCTAAACAAAAGTAAATCCTTGCATTATATATGGTATATAGCGTCCCTGAGGAAAAAAAAAAAAGTATTTATACGATATAACCATGAGAATCATCTTCGCCAGTTTAAAATATCTATATCTATCTATCTGAGAGGGAACAAGGAAATAGAGTTAGACTACTAAATGTCGGTGTAAGATCCCTCCGTGATTTAAGATATTCGGGGATAAATCTTTGTGGTTATGATGTTGAATAATGAATCAGTGTTTTAGGTAAGGGTATACGGAATATATGACTAGACTCTGCAAAGCTCCGAAATATGGAATTTGTCAGGCAGGTCTACGCACTTGACGGACGTGGTTTTGAACAATCAACTGAAGATATGGCGAACATGTATTGCCGGTGCCCGTTCCGATGACATAATAAACAAAAGGGGATCCTTTACCAAAATTTGCGATAATGGTCGAGGGGGGTTCTCGTAACATTTATTAATGATCTTGGTGTTGAGGTTTTCCTGCAATTTCTATTGAATCTCACGCTGGGGCCATATACTGGAGGCGTGCATACACACCTAGTACACCATCGTGTAAGCGTTATCTCTATAATCAGAAGCAGTCCGAGAACGGGGTCACAGAGATAAATTGCCGGATGTGTTATATTATACCACTCCCCGATGCTGTCTATTGTAGTATTCTCTAAGCATTTTGGCGGGTTCGCCGCGACCAAACCTCAATCCTTGCTGATCATCTTCGCGCCTTCCTTTAGCGCTTGTTTATTTACTTTCGCCAATCCACCAGATCGAAAAATCCTACCTCGCTCGAAATAATGTAGGAGCCACGACCGCAAGTATATCCCCATCTTAATCGGATCCCATATGTTATGATGAAAGAGAATTTCAACTTAGGCGGCAATCCCTGGTAGCCTTGTAACACGAAAATGGCCACTCCCGGCGAGGACACCTGGAACAGCTCCGAAATGAGTATGAGCAGGTGGCCATTTTGGCCTCTCATGCTCACGCAGATAATTCATTGGCCAGTATTACCCCCTACTGCAGAAGAGGGCTGTATCCAACATAAATAATGTTTCTTACGGGAATGGAGCAGCGAAGAAATTTGCTGCCATAGAAGATTGTAGTGAATCAGTTGTAGTAGGAGAGTTGAAAAAAGACGAAAAGTCATAGACACTACCCTCCTACCCTTTTAAGAAAAGCTATGTGAGTTGACCACTCCAAGTATGTGATGCGCTCTGTTCCCATGAGTGAACAACTTCTCTATAAAGAACTCCTTGGGTGGTGTGAAGATATTCTAAATGGCCCTCAGCACACCTTTAACCTTTTGGAAGTTTGTTTAGTGAAAGGAGCAATATGATTTAAAGATAGTGCTGAATATATAGATAATGTAACTGAGTTTTTGAGGTATTGAAAACAACATAGTTGGTTTGCCCAAATTGGAACTACGAAAAATAACAGGTCAATTGCACCAAATCCATCATCCTATCAGTAACTATTTGCACTTGAGTTGAACGTTTTTCTAATTGAAAGGATATCGAAAGTAGGAAAGATTCTTATCGTAAGAGTAGATGGGTGAAGATCTGAAAAATAGAAAAAGGCAAGTTTAGAAACGAAAGCTTAGTGCTAGGTTCTGTTGATTTTTTTTAAATGTCTAGACTATAGACTATAGAGCAACGTCAAATAATTCATCGTAAAAAGAAAGAATAGATGACCAAGAGTCGGAAAGAATGGAAAAATAATTAATGGAAAGATAATTAATCACCAGTCGAACGCTTCTTTCGTAAGCTATAATGACGATTTGAAATGATATTGGAATTTATTAAGAGGTTTAAAAATAGTCCTATGGATAAATTCCAAATCTTCTAAAAGCCAAAGCTTAAGCGATAGCAGGATATGTATAGTTAAAGGAGTGAGAGAAGTACCTGTTTTTCGGCACAGATTGAATGAACGTACTCTTACATCAGGATGGAAAGGTCAAACCTGATCGTCAGGTACGAAAAAGTTTACCATATGCAGGGTATAAGATCAGAAACACAAGCTTTTGAAAAACACAGGTTGGATACAATCTTTGAAAACCATCCCCCGTGGCTTCTCCGAGACTACATGTACGGGCGCGATTTTATAAAGTTGTTTTAAGAGTTTGTGTATGTAATTGTAGTATTCGCCGTGTTATATGAAGAAGAATGATTGCCTATTGAACAGGTCCTTAGACAGGTCTATTGATTTGAAGGAACGCTGGATGCACTTTCTGTGTAAATGAGACGAGAAAGGGATAATCATTGAACAGTGAAGTGCAGAGGAAAGTTTATATATATATATATATATATTATATGATAATATATATATATATATATATAGTAATATATATATAATAATATATATATATATATGATTAGAATATATATATATATATATATATAGATATATTTTATATTATAATAATAATAATAATAATAATAATAATAATAATAATAATAATAATAATAATAAAATAATAATAATAATAATAATAATAAAAAGCAACAAATAATTAAATAAAAAAATTAAAAGTAAGAATAAATTCCTTCATGTTCGCATATTTAATTTTTTTTTTATTGCAAGATTATATTTTAAATACAAAATAGTTTCTTAATTTACGTGTAACTAAAATGACTTTTCTTCCGAGTAACTTACAATATAAAATACTTAAAGAGTTACGCACGACTCAAACGATTGTCTTCAAAATTACGTGCAATACGTAACCTTTTCTTTTTTGCTATTATTATTACAACGATTGTTAATTATAATTAAAGTGACCGAAATGACAATTATGTGAGCCTAAAATGCCGGAAGGAAAGTAAGTATACGGCCACTATGAACGAGGAAAAGACGGCTGGACAGGTTGCCTCTCAGACAGGTTTCAAACGAAAGCTTCAGACAAAAAAATAAAAACATGCTTCAGGCAAACAGACAAGCTTCAGTCAGATAAAATAAAATAAAATTTTATATATATATTTATATATATTATATATATATATATATATATAATTATATATATATATATGATATATATATAATATATATATATATATATATATATATATATATATATATATATATATAATATATAATATATATATATATATATATATATATATATATATTAATATATATAATATATATAATATATAATAATATATATATATATATATATATAATATATATATCTATATTATATAGTATTATATAAATATATATATATATATATATATATATATATATATTATATATATATATTATATATATATATATTATATAATATATATCTATATATATATATATATATATATATATATTATATATTATAATATAGTATATATAATAATATATTATATATATATATATAATATATATATATATATATATATATATATTATATATATATATTATAAATATATATCAGGGGCGGCTCGTCGTACAATTTATAGGTGGTTGCATCTGATCATTTCACACACACAAT
>JABUQX010063502.1:35000-37500 GCA_015478945.1 Trachelipus rathkii | reverse complement strand
AACATGTAAGATTGAGCGTAACTGTTAAGTCTAGGGTCAGAAAGTTAAGCAGAGAAAGAATAAGTTACACGTGTTACACGTGTTACACGTGTTACACGAGTTCTCCTCAAAGGAGAAGATATATGAATAGGTAGTTCAGGAGAGCAGTTTCCATGGATGGAAAATGATGCAACAGTTCGATGGCCAGATAGATTTTAGAGAGTTTGTGAGATTAGGAGAGTTGACCAGTCAAAGTGTCCTAGACTACACCTTATCAAGAAGAGCAATATTGTTTAGAGCCATCCCAAATATGTATATGATGCATACTCCTTACAAAGGTGAACAATAAGTAATTGGGAAGGTGAGAAGTCTCGAAGGTGCCTCATATCACCCAACCTCTTAGAAGTTTGTCTTGAAAGAGATTATGTAATCCTTCTAAGAAAGATGAAGTGAAAAGGAATCACCAAGAATATTAAGATCAGATGAAGGTTTGATTTGTGTTTTTTCAAATAAGATATTATAACTAGCTCTATGGATGACTTTGTCAAGTATATGGATGAAGAAACTGAGTTATTGAGAATTGAAAATAGTAATAATTTCTTTAACCCAACTAGAGGTACTGTACAAGAAATTCCAGTGGTCAGAGGTCAGTTGTTCCAAGGTCAGACACTTAACCACATCTATTTGCTGATAAGTGTGTCTCCTTTCAAATTCGAAAGAGTAATGAAGAGTAGATTTATGGACATAAAGGTGGATAGGAGACGAGAAAACATAAAGACCATTAATAAAAATAGAAAAAGAGTTGGCTATAGAACACAATTCTGAGGAACGCCATTACTGATATATTTAGAAGTTAAATGGTGGCCGTATAAATCATCAATTATCGACCGGAAAGGAAGTCAGATTGAGACTACAGAGAGAGAGAGAAGAATAAATACCAAAAAAGGTTTAAAGAATTAAAGCTCTGTGCCAGACTCTATCGAAAGCTCTTGATAGGTCTAGCAAGCCACAACAAACAATTCATAGAAATACCGAGCACAGGACCAAAAGTCAGAGAGAAAGGAAAGAAGATCCCCAGTCGGGCGTTCCTTGCGGATGCCATATAATATAACATTGAAAATAATCCTAAAAGTATTTGAAGAAAAGTGTAAAAGTATTACTTAAAATTAAATTATTGTTTTATGAATGCTTTAATATAAATATTTTGACTTAAAGTGCGTTAATATAAATGATGGAAATGCTTTATAAACAAACAAATTAATGAAATATTACCTTTAATGTTAAAAAACAAAAAACAAATAAACAAAAAACCATTGTTTTTTTATTAAATAAACCGCTAGATTTTAAAAATAAAATCGATTGTTTTATCCACCTTGCATATATATATATATATATATATATATATATATATATATATATATATATATAGTATATATATATATATATATATATATATATATATATATATATATATATATAATATACAAAGAACTATATATATTTTTTATATATTATAAAAACAAATATAATATATATATACATCCACCTTACATATATATATATATATATATATATATATAAACAAAAATAATTAGAATTTCTACCTAGTATTCGTAAATTAAGCTAAGACACAAAAGTGTGAATTCTTCAATAAAATAGTTCCCAAAATTATTATTATTATTATTATTATTATTATTATTATTATTATTATTATTATTATTATTTATTATTATTTTAATTATTTTGTATTATTTTTATTATTAATTTACTATTAAAAATTTGTTTTATATTATTATAATTATTATTATTATTAATTATTATTATTATTATTATTATTTATTTTTATTATTTTATTATTATTTTTATATATTATTATTATTATTATTATTATTATTATTATTATTATTATTATTATTATTATTATTATTATTATTATTATTATTATTATTATTATTATTATTATTATTATTATTATTATGTTTTATAATTATTTATTATCATCATTATGTTTATTTTTATTATTATTATTATTATTATATTTATTAATTATTATTAATTATTATTATTTTTATTTTTATTATTTTTATATTATTATTATTATTATTATTATTATTTATTATTATTATTATTATTATTATTATTATTATTATATTATTATTATTATTATTATTATTAATTATTATTATTATTATTATTATTTTTTTTATCCTATTATTTTATCATTATTTTATTATAATATTATTATTAATTATTATTATTATTATTATTATTATATATTATTAGTTATATTTATTATTATATTATTATTATTAAGTTATTATATTCTTATTTTATTGTTTTATATATGTTCTAATTATTATTATTATTTTCATTAATTAATTATTATTTTTTTCTTATTATTTATTATTATTATTATTATTTTTATTATTATTATTATTATTATTTATTATATTATTAATTATTATTAAATTATTATTATTATATTAATGTTTTACATTTAATAATTTACAGTTATAATAAT
>JABUQX010063502.1:22500-25000 GCA_015478945.1 Trachelipus rathkii | reverse complement strand
TATGTTATAATAATTATACAATAAATAATAACTAAAATACATAAAATTAAAGTACTTTCAAATGCAAGCATGTCTAATTATGTCCGAAGACATAAGCAGACATACAAACATTTGAAGGCAAAAATAGTATACATGAAATTTGAAGAATATTCAAATACGAGCATAACTGGTTACATCCGAAGGAGGCTAAAACTTAATATATACAAATATTTGAATACATAAAAATACAATAATGTTATATATACAGAAAATAAAAGGTGCATTTAAACACAAGCATATTTGGTTATATCCGTTAGATATAAACAAACATACAAACATTTAAATGTATAAAAGTACAAAAATGTTAATACATAATAATTATTGATATGAAACAATTGAATTATTCACAAAGTTTAAATAGGCCCATTGATCAACCGTTAATCCAAGGAAAGGTCCAGATATAAGACCGTTTCTAACGTATCCATTTGATTTGGACCAATGAGCACGTAGTTTTTTCAAAGTTGTAGTTAACGAGAGAATAACATTTGCTGGACATAATGTTAGAGACGAAGTTGGCTTGTGAAGTTTACGTCCTTTATTTGAAAAATTTCTTCATACATAAAAGGGAGCGGTCACAGAACCATTTAGAATTCGAAAAGGAATCAAAGTTCGTAGTGGAATCCAAAAATGAGTTTCTGCCCATAATCCAAACTTGAAATGATGAAAGAAATCCATACCGTAAAGGAAGTTTGCTATGTCTAGCGATGAATCCTCGAACTGTTATAGTTGTGAAAAGGTGAAGACCATAATCCAAAATTAGAAATGAAAATTGAAGTCCAGTATCGATAATGTTCGTTTGCTTGAGTCATCTTCTCGGAGTGTTCTGATTTGGAATTTTAGTATTATTGTAGTTTTTTCTTCATTTTGTTTGTTTTTCTTTGGTTATCAGAAGGCGTTGATTGAAGTTCTGGGTGTTCTTCTCCGGGTTCACCAATTATATAGGGAAGTACTTGCTAAGTTGGTGGCTTATTTTAAGAGCAAGCACCCTATATAAGAGGATGGTAATTTAAAAATCCATATTTGAAATGATGTTTTTATTCAACATAAGTAGAGATATTCAATAAAATTAAAAAAATAATAAAAGTCCCTTCTGTTGAGATACTCTCTCTTCGTAGGCGAATTGGTAGTCACAGCCTTTTCCAGCGCGTTTTCCACAATTGCCTCCGACTCTTCGTTTAGTGCGAAAATTTGTGATCGAAATTCAAGTCGCAGCCTTTTCCTTGAAATTTATCTCTCTTGCCGGGAGGATTTCTGGAGAGAGTATAGCCGTTTTCGTTTTGGCAATATTCTTACGAATTCTTACGAAAAATAAGAACGTTCTCAAAAAAATCGTTCGTTTTGTCAAATTTTAAGAAAATTTTGAGAATATTCTCACCAAACGTAAGAATTTTGACAAATTCCGTAAGATTGCTATTTCGCTGTCTTACCGAAAAATTCTATTCTTACGAAAAATGTAAACAAAGGAAATGGTGCCAGAAAGCAGTCATGAAATTTTTTTTCTTTTATTTTTTATTTTTTTTACAATGGAATCAATTTAATGACTTTAAGAGTAGTGAGATTGTGTCAAATATTTGCGTGATATTCACAATTTTAATTATCCTTAAAATATTCATTAAAAAATGCAATGATAATGTTTTCACTACGTGATGGTAGGCCCGTTTTAACGTTGTAGGCCCGCTGAAGATGCTTCCTTGAAAAAATGGCTTTAATTTTCAGCTTTGCCAATTTTTGATGAAAAGATCTGTTACAATGATGCACTTTTCATTTTTTTTTTTTTTTGTAACAAAACTATATATATATATAATATAATATAATATATATATAATATATATATATATATATATATATATATAGATATATATATTATATATATATATATATATATATATATATATATATATATATATATATATATATATATATATTTAATATACAATAAATATAATATATATATATATATATATATATATATATATATATAATATATATAGATATATATATATTAATATATTATATAATATAATAATATTATAATATATGTATATATATATTATATATATATATATATATATTATATATTATTATATATATATATATATATATTATATATATATATATATATTATATATATATATATATATATATATATAATATATATATATATAGAGAGAGAGAGAGAGAGAGAGAGAGAGAGAGATATCCTCCCCCGAAAACATCATTCCAAACACTGATTATGATTTTTGTAATGTTTGTAAACAAGTTTATAAGAATAAGAATTCATTCGCGGTCGTTTTGGCACGAAACCGTTCTTAAAATGCGTAAGAATTTGTCTTATCGAGCGTAAGACAAAATGCTAAAACGAAAACGGCTTAACTTAAGTGAAAGTTTTTTATTATTATTACTATAAAAATCTCACTGAAATTATTTCAAAAGGACGAGTATATATATATTTTCACTTTGA
>JABUQX010063502.1:15000-17500 GCA_015478945.1 Trachelipus rathkii | reverse complement strand
GAATTAGGACAGATCATCGTCGATGATGAAATAGTTAAAGGATCAAACATTGTGGATTTGATAGCTGATCTCTCACGTGACTGGAAGAAAGGATCTGTAAGGGGGTGGTCTAACATCAAAGAGGAGCTCCAGACAATTAATTTTCCGCGCAGTTTAATCTTGAATACGCGTAGATTAGCAGACTTGGATGATATTCCCAACACACCGAGACCCGATTCTAGTCCTTCAGGGTCATCTTACGCTTCAGATACATTTAAACGTATAAACAGAGGGAGTATTGGTTGAAAATTGATGCCTTTTTCGCATAGCTATGTATGAAAATTGATGCCTTTTTCATATTATATATATATATATATATTTATATATATAATATATATATATATTATATATATAATATATATATATGTGCTATATATGCTAGTTTCTGTTTATGTGATTTTAAATATAAATGTATCAATTTTAGAATTTTTTATAATACCTTAGTATATATTTATCATATATATATATATATATATATATATATATATATTATATATATATATATATATATATATATATATATATATATATATATATATATATATATATATATATACAATATAATATATATATATATATATATATTTATATATATATATATATATATATATAATATATATATATATATATAATATATATATATATATATATATATATATATATATATATATATATATATATATTTTATTACCATGTCTATATTCAACATGGAGACCAGGGCTCTGGTTGATAAGTATTATTACTGTGTGAAAGAACCTAATAGTTTTGGTGGATTCAATAGATTCGCATCAAAATTTCATGGTATAGACAAAAAAGAACTGAAAGAACACTTAGAGGGTGAAGAGGCGTTCACTCTACATAAACCCGTTCGTAGAAAATTCTCACCAGGAAAACCATAGCCCGCCACCTCGATAATATTTGGCAGTTAGATTTAACTGAAATGATTAAATACAGCCCTTATAACGATGGCCACCAATACATACTTTTCACTATCGATGTTTATTCTAGATACTTATGGTTGAAGGCGTTAAAAGACAAGAGATCCCAGACAGTAGCTGATGCGGTACGTGAAATTATAAGGGATGATAATAGATATCCTAATTTGGTGTGTACAGATAGAGGAAGCGAATTTCTTGGGAGAGAGTTTCAAGAAATTATTATTGAATACGATATAGGTTATTATAACATATTCTCCGTTAATAAAGCGGCTATTGTAGAAAGAGTACAGCGTACGATCAAAGAACGTATGCATCGATACTTCACTAAGATGAATACTTTTAAGTATATTGACATACTGGAGGAACTAGCTTATTCTTATAACAGATCTTTCCATAGAACTATAAAGACAACTCCTTTAGAAATGTTAAAGATAAAACCCACGTTACAGCGGAACCAGAAAGTATGTAAAATTAAAGATAAATCGGGAATTAATGTGAATGATTATGTAAGGGTGTCTAGATCTGATGACCGTTTCAGAAAAGGGTACGAAGCAGGATGGTCGAGAGAAGTTTTTAAAGTGGATAGTATAAGGGAATTTCCTTTCGAAGGGCTTAAATTATACTATCTCAAAGACTTAGATGGGGAACCCATAAAAGGAGGATTTTATAAACAAGAAATACAGAAAATACGATTCGATCCTGAGAGTAATGTATATAAAATAGAAAAAATATTAGGATCAAAGGGTAGAGGTAGAAATAAACAGTATCTGGTGAAATGGGTGGGGTACCCTGATAAGTTTAATTCATATATAAAAGCTAGTGAAATTGAGAAACATTAATCAGTAGTTACAGTAATCATGGAGAGTGTAGATCATTTCTATTTAACTCTACCATCTTCAGCGTCGCTGGATCTACATCCTGATAATAAACTATCGGATTTCACAACTGAATTAATGAATCCTATTCAGCTTGAAAGAGGAATGTATGAAGTAGGATTATGCGAAATGATATTAGACGCTAACATTGAGAATCTCCCACAGACACGTCACTGGATAATGATATATAGAGATCGCGAGTATGTAAAAACTACATTAAAAATAACAAACATCGGCGACTTAAAAAGCACTAAGCTGAGAGATAAAGAATATTTCTATGAGAAATTTGTGTTAAAACGCGGATACTACAGAACAGTTCCTGATATTTATACTTATTTAAACACACAACTTGCTACAAGTAAGATATGTAAGGATTTAATATTCATCACTAATATACGATTAGGAGAAGACAGGGTGTCAGTCACACTAAGGTCCACATTGGGTGTGAACTTGAAAGACCCTTCATCGTTTATCGATCTGATTGGTTTAGAATATGTACACACGAGCGCGATGAGGTGGTAGATCATGGTCCAAATAATAACCCTAATGAAACTGCCTTCTCACTCAATTTTGTATGCGTACCTACAGAGATGTTACAAGATCAGGGAATGGCATACATTTACACCGATATAGTTGAACATCAGTATG
>JABUQX010063502.1:0-5000 GCA_015478945.1 Trachelipus rathkii | reverse complement strand
TGTCTTTCGAAGGAGTCATCTCAGCTTGGAAAATTCACACTGCGACCAAACAAAAATTAAAACTATTTACTTCTTGTACCAATTACTGTAAAAATATATGCTCACGCAAGATCTGACAATAAAACCGTTCCGTAAAGTACATTAGGTCAATTTAACATATATCAATATATAATACAGTTTATAAAATTATTACACAAATACATAATACTAAATATCATAGAACATATTTACAACAAAGACATTGAGTTTCCACTTATCCACTAAACCAAACAAAACAAAATGTTATTGCTTCATTATTTAAACTATCATTAAGCAAAACGCGCAATGTAGATAAATAATATTCTGTCTGTTTATACATTAATAAAAAATAAATCATAACAAAAAAATGCTTAACTCAAAACCTAACTTCGAAATAATTACAAACAACAAAATTGAACTAGATATAAATTCATTAAGCTAATCCGGATTTTTACTCATAAATATATGTGTGATTTTATTGGTAAGAATGTTGCGACTCAGGTGACGTGGCTTCTCTAATCATTACATGACAATATTAATCCTATTAATTAGTTGTAATTTTCCGAATCGAATATTATAAATAAAAAAATTTAAAAATATCTCCATTTCCATCAAAATGGGGGGATCGTGCGCGAGGGATATAGGGGTCCAACAAATGGCAACATTCACACACAGTGCCTTAAATCATCATGCTGAAGTCTCCACATTAGTAAATTTTAAATCGACATAAGTATTGTTTGACCCACCCAATGTATATATATTATACTATACTTATAATATATTATCCTTATATATATATATATAACTGATCAATACAAATATATATATATAATATATTATATAATATAATATATATATATATACTATAATAATATATAATATATAATATAATATATATATATTATTATAATATAGTAATATAATATAATATATAAAAGCTATAATACGATATATATACACTAACCTTTAAAGTTATAGAATATATATATATAATATATATATATAGAGTATAAATAATAATATATATATATATAATAATTATCTGCACTTCTCGCAGTATTTATAAGTATTGATGATTTTACCCCTGGAGGCAACACATAATATCGAAAACTAAATTCAAAAAATTAACGCTAACACAACTTACAAATAAAAGAATAATCACATAAGATTTTTTAAAAGAATTTGAAATCGATCTTTCGCACTCATGTCCGAGCTGCTTCTTCAGGAACTAAATTTCAGGAACGGAGGTTGGGAAAGAATACAGCTCCAATTTTTATTGTCTTCTTCTTCTTATCTGGCAACAAGGTTGAACGAAGCCCTAAATGACTCTGTTCCTGCTGGGTTTCAATTTAGCCAATTGTTAAGCTTAAGAGATTGTTTTAAATGAAAATTCGTAAAGTCATCGATTACAATAGCTATATCAGTAAAACCCCTATTAAATATAAAATTACTTTAATATATACATAAATTAATTAAAAATAATACATTAAAACACATGGGGAATGGGGAACCTATCACTTAGAGAGGCCTTTCAGTCTTGTTTGACTTTATTCAATCTGGTACGTGCGCTTCCAATCGATTTGTATATAGTTAATTTCTATTCGAATTTGGTCTTGGTTGGTTGTCTATAACCTTCTGTAGGATGATCTTCCATTTCTTCTCAGTCAGTAGTATATTATTAAGTACAGGATCCATTTTTATTTCTCCTTCTATTGCATTCATATGTTGTAGTTTGGTATTAAAAATGAGTAAACTTTCTATCAGTTTTCTTTTATATAGGTTTCCGTTTCTTTGAATGATTTGGTAGTTTTTTGTGTCAATAAGATGATTGTTTAGGTTCCTATGCTTGACAAGAGCGGAATTTTGGGTACCTTTTAGAAGGTCGTGCTTATGCTGAGATATTCTTCTCTCTATATCTATAGTTTCTCCTATGTAAAAGTTTGGGCATGAATTACATTTTATTTTGTATATTCCTGGAATGGGTTGAGCTTGAGTTGAGTTATTAGATTTTCCTTGTAGAATTGTTTTCAGTTTATTTATGTTTTTTACAGGGTGTATATTTTGGGGTAGTAATTTCTTATAATTATTTGTTTCTTCAGTAGGAATATTGATATAAATCTTTTTTTCCCCCTCTGTTACAGGGTTGTTTCCTTGCGTATGTTCATAAAAAGATTTCTTTGCTCTATTTAGTGCCTTGTAATATATTGTTTCTGGGTAGTGTAGATTTTTAAATATGTCCTTTATATGCTTTAATTCTTGCTCGAGTTCTGATGGGCTACAAATCCTAAATGCTCTAAGTATTTGAGATGAAACAACGGCCAATTTTGTGCTTTGAGAATGATTGGAATACCAATTTATGTAAGAGTCTACATGAGTGGTTTTTCTATATACTGTAGTAATCGGATGAAAATTGTTGTCCATTTTTATTAATATGTCCAAAAAAGGAAGTGTGTTATCGTTGGCTAGTTCCAGGGTAAATTTAATCGATTGGATCTGGTTATTAAGATGTTCTAAAAGAGCATGAGGACAGAGATGTGATGGCAGTGCCACAAAAACGTCATCTACATACCTTTTCCATATAATATCAGAGTACATTGGGTGATTGAAAATGAATTGCATTTCAAAAAGTTCCATAAATATACCACTGAGTGTGGGTGAGAGGGGGGAACCCATCGGAAGTCCTGTTTTTTGTTTATAGTAGTTTTCTTCAAAATGAAAGTAATTGTGTTCAGTTATGAGATTGATCAATTGTTTTATATTTTCAAAAGGTATATCAAACGTTATATTGTTGTCGGTTACGTATTTCTCCAACCATTCTAAAGTTGTGTTAACCGGGACGTTGGTAAAAAGTGAAATTACGTCAAAGCTGAAAATGGCCTTGTTCTGTAGTTGAGTCCTATTCAGGAATTCAACAAATTCTTGGCTGTTTTTAATATGGCTGGTGGAAATCTTTCCTATGAGTATCTTTAATTGTTTACTTAGCCATTGTGCTAATTTATAGGTTATATTATTTATATTAGAAATGATGGGTCGGAGAGGAATATTTTCTTTGTGTAGTTTTGGTAAACCGTAAAAAGAGGCCAATCTGGGTAGATATACTATTAATTTTTCGTATCGGTTTTGATGGTCTTTCAGAATTATTTGTAATTTTTTCTTAAAAATTCTTTGAGATGTCTGAAGAGGGTTTTTGTTCAATTTGGAGTAAACATTATGGTCTGTAAGAATGCTGAGTGCTTTATCTTTATAATCTGATCTATTCATAATTACTAGTTTGTTTCCCTTATCCGCTCTAGTTATGTGTAATTGCGGGTTATCTTTTAGTTCACGTATGGCAACAGCAAATCTATTTGGAATCGGATGATAACTCGAGTACAGATGACTCTCCGTTGCCTATTTTGCATCAAGAAGTTCTTAAATATCATATTAAACATACATTTTTAATGAAAAATAAACTATTTAGTGATACGAACAAAGCATTCCGTAACCTACAGTTTTACCTTGAACAAAACAATTTTTCGGATAGGATATTAAGTACAATTTTAGATGTTTCTCATCATTTATTAAATGAAAATATGAAATTAGAAATTAACAAAAGTGAAAATAGACTCGCTAAAATTTGTAAAAATAGTGTATGGAGCAAAATGGGAGATGAGAAGTTTTTTGTGAACATTTCAAATTTTGAGTTATCATCCGATCAAAAACAGGTTCTTTCTTTGGGTCCGACCTTTGGCACAGAGATAAACAAAAGTTTGCCAGATTTTCTGGAAAATATGGAAAACTTTCAAAACAGGAACAAGAATTTAAATATAAATTTTGATTTATTAAAAGGATATATATTAAATGACGTCATAAGAAACCGAAATCATTCACTTCCAAATAGATTTGCTGTTGCCATACGTGAACTAAAAGATAACCCGCAATTACACATAACTAGAGCGGATAAGGGAAACAAACTAGTAATTATGAATAGATCAGATTATAAAGATAAAGCACTCAGCATTCTTACAGACCATAATGTTTACTCCAAATTGAACAAAAACCCTCTTCAGACATCTCAAAGAATTTTTAAGAAAAAATTACAAATAATTCTGAAAGACCATCAAAACCGATACGAAAAATTAATAGTATATCTACCCAGATTGGCCTCTTTTTACGGTTTACCAAAACTACACAAAGAAAATATTCCTCTCCGACCCATCATTTCTAATATAAATAATATAACCTATAAATTAGCACAATGGCTAAGTAAACAATTAAAGATACTCATAGGAAAGATTTCCACCAGCCATATTAAAAACAGCCAAGAATTTGTTGAATTCCTGAATAGGACTCAACTACAGAACAAGGCCATTTTCAGCTTTGACGTAATTTCACTTTTTACCAACGTCCCGGTTAACACAACTTTAGAATGGTTGGAGAAATACGTAACCGACAACAATATAACGTTTGATATACCTTTTGAAAATATAAAACAATTGATCAATCTCATAACTGAACACAATTACTTTCATTTTGAAGAAAACTACTATAAACAAAAAACAGGACTTCCGATGGGTTCCCCCCTCTCACCCACACTCAGTGGTATATTTATGGAACTTTTTGAAATGCAATTCATTTTCAATCACCCAATGTACTCTGATATTATATGGAAAAGGTATGTAGATGACGTTTTTGTGGCACTGCCATCACATCTCTGTCCTCATGCTCTTTTAGAACATCTTAATAACCAGATCCAATCGATTAAATTTACCCTGGAACTAGCCAACGATAACACACTTCCTTTTTTGGACATATTAATAAAAATGGACAACAACTTTCATCCGATTACTACAGTATATAGAAAAACCACTCATGTAGACTCTTACATAAATTGGTATTCCAATCATTCTCAAAGCACAAAATTGGCCGTTGTCTCATCTCAAATACTTAGAGCATTTAGGATTTGTAGCCCATCAGAACTCGAGCAAGAATTAAAGCATATA
>JABUQX010063501.1:37500-52524 GCA_015478945.1 Trachelipus rathkii | reverse complement strand
TTTGCTATCGAAAATACGATAAGAACATCATTCTTAGAATATATGCAGCGATTTAAAAGTTTAGCACTTTTGTTAGGTCTCCAATAGGGATATACTAAATGTTGTTGTTTCCTATGCGAGTGGGATAGAAGAGATTGCAAAAATCATTTTGTCAAGAAGCAATCACCTAAAAGAAATCTAATACCTGGAAATAAAAATGTAATTTTTTAACCACTTATGAAACCTGAACTCGTATATCTTCCTCCTTTGCACATCAAATTCGGGTTAATGAAAAATTTTGTAAAAACGATATATAAAGTGGTTCAAGGTTCCTATACCTAAATAAGAAATTCCCTAGGATCAGTGAGGCTAAAATTAAAGAGGTATATTTGTAGGCCCACAAATAAGGGAGCTAATGAAGGACCATCACTTTGATGAAAGCTTGAATAACATTGAAAAACCTGCATGGAGATCCTTTAAAAATGTCATAACTAGGTTTCTATTCAATATTAAGGCCGATAACTATTACGAACTAGTTTCCAAACTCCTTCGAAATTATAAAGCAATGGGATGTAACATGTCCCTAAAAATACATTTCTCTCATTCACAATTGGACTTTTTTCCTAACTGCAATCTAGAAGCTATAAGTGATGAGCATGGTGAGCGATTCCACCAAGATTTTTCAACTATCGAAAAATGTTATCAGGGAAATTGGAATCCAAATATGATTGCAGACTATTGTTGGGGACTTGAAAAGGATGTTTCTCAAGTAAACTACAGTAGAAAATTTTCAAAATCTACATTTTAAATTGCAGAAGTATATAGGTGAGTAAATTAACTAAAGCTTATCATTTTTATACAATATTAAATTTTTAATTTCGTATTACAAAAAAAACCTACCCGTTACAACAAAATGGTATACAAATTCGGAATCTGCGCACAAAACTTCATAAGAAACACCCCTTTTTACTCATTTAACAGACAAAAAGTCAAATTTTGTCATCCATTGTTATCAACAACCAAGTGATTCACTTCAAGAAACACAACAAGAATTGTTTGAAAATTCTCAACAAAATTTTTGAGATCGGAGATTTGGCCACAGCACACTGCTAGATCTTCCCCTTTCCCAGAGAGTACATTCCCCAATTTAAAGACATAATAATAATTTTAATGAAGATTGGGATTTCATTAAGGTTAATGCATGCAAATCCTCATATAATTTAGATTCAAATAGCGATCACGTAATAATCATAGTGATAACCTACATGATGTTAATTTAAATTTAGAAAATATTAATAAAGTTAATGACATTTATAATAATTTTAATAATTTTCATAGTGTTATTAATTCTACTCACACTTATTGCACAAAGATTCAAACATCTTCACAACTATTGCAACATGATTCCCTCTCATCACCACCATCAACAATCACAATTGCAAACAAATATTGTAATTTTTTCTAAATCCTTTTCATATTTGCACTCACTCTCATCTCTCTCTCGCTATATTCCCATATTATCATATTTACATACATATTATCTCTCTCTCTCTCTCTCTCTCTCTCTCTCTCTCTCTCTCTCTCTCTCTCTCTCTCTCTCTCTCTCTCTTTCTTTCTCTCTCTCTCTCTCTCTCTCTCTCTCTCTCTCTCTCTTTCTCTCTCTCTCAGCATTATAAGCAACATCTATCACCGTCTCAACCAAATGTTGCAAATGCTTTAATGGTTGCATAAAGAACTCAGGAATCAAATCCTTCTTCATCAACATTTAACACAATCTCTTCTTGCCTTAACACGTTATCTCCTAGAACATCGCAATATAAAGGCACAGTGGGTCCAACTTATTTCCTAAAAACAGCAATAACTTTTAGCAATTGTAATCTCCAACACAAATTATTTCTCTTAAACACCTGATCTAATGGTTCCCTATAAAAACTGTCGGTCTTTTACAACCTTTAAAATACACCCAATACACATATACCATTTAAAAAATGCAACATTCAACTCAAATCTACCATAGGTTCTGTTTTTCAGCAAATTAACACCATCACTTTAAAAATACATCTTGCAACATTTTATTTCCCAGTCACTTTTATGGTTGTTCACGACTCACCCTGTTCTTTTCAATCTGATTTCCTCATCGGCTCAAATCTCTTTAGTAATGCTCCAATCTCCCCTGATCTCAAAAATTTTATGTTTGTAGCAGACATTGAAATTTCTCTGACATATCAACCCTTACTAGCTCAATCTCCCCATTCACATTCCTCACACAAAATTTCATCATCTATCACTCTATCATCAACTCAATTACAAAGAAGATCTCTACTTTGAATTTTCAAAATAATAAAGATATAACTTCCTACTCACTTTACTCACAAAACAATCTTTCTGTCGACTCTCCTATATCTCTCCCACATTCAACCTCTCACACCAAAAAATTATGTTCGACCTCTTTGCTCTGATGATATTTCAATCTCTCGCTACCTACTTATTGACTCTTAGATTATATTTAATCTTTATACTACTTCTACTATTGAAATTGATCTTTATTTTAAAACAACCCTTTGATTTAATGTCTTATCTTCTATTAGTAGAAGATAAGACATTATCCCTTTGTCTTAATGCCTTATCTTCTACTAATACGTCCCCTTCGATAACTTAGTTTTATCAACTAACAACATTCACATAAATAACTATCTTAGCGCCGTTAATTAATATTCTTAGCACATGTAATAAAGGACAAATAGTAATATATATTACTAATTTAAGCTCTTCCCCACAAACATTACAAAAGAACACATCTCACTACAAACCCAATCATAATTTTAGATGAACCTATACCCACCATTCACACACGTCTCATTACCTCTGGTACAGGCTTCTCCAAAACAAAAATCTTATCCGCCTGCAAAGAAATCCTCTCTTCCTCTATAAAATATATTTCTGAAGAGGACACTCTTTTACATGACCCCAAATTGTTTGATCAATTATTACAACTCTTTTCTCATATAAAGACGTCATTGCTCTCGAAGATGACGAAGTTCCCATTTGCCTTTGCAAAAATTCTCTCTTCAACTAAAACAAAACTCCCCTAATGTATTATATCGTTCACAACACCGTCTTCCACACAAATATCTTACACATATAGATGAATGGGTCACAAATTCTCTCCAAAATGGTTACATTAAATCTATCTCTTCTCCAAGTAGTTCCTCCTCATTGTAATTTACGAAACTCTACCCGTCCCAGAATAGTAGCTGATTACAGGCAAATAAAATCTCGCCCAGTTTTAGATCGCTATCTTCTACCATGCATAAACGATCTCCTCAAAAACATTAGGTAAAAGCTCCCTCTACTACAGTAGACCTCATTGATGCTTACCATGCACTGGAAATTGATGAGAGATCACAGCCATATCTTGCATTTCGCATTCCATAGGAACAATTTTGCTCCATCAAATTAAATTTTGGTCTCAAATGCGCCTCCTGTTTTTGCCCGCACAATGAAATTAGCCGCCTCCCATCTCTTAGGCATAGCTTTCAGAGAATTTTTTATGGTGTTTTAATCAAAGGTCATCACACTTTCAAAATATCACTAATGCTGTTGACACTTTTCGGAAAAATAACATTTGCATTAAACTCTCTAAATGCCACTTTCTCCGAACATGTTTTCTTTTCCATGATTTCCGGATTTTAAATAACGTCATCAGTCCTGACACTGCCAAATTTGAAACACTTTAATCCTTCATACCTCCCACAAATGTTGCGAAAATAAGTTCTCTCATGGGCTTTTAAAATTATTTCAATCATCTAGTGAAAGATTTTGCAACAATCGCAAAGCCAATAACATCTCTATTACGAAAATATGCAGTTTATTTGGAATCCATGACAACAACAAGCAATTGACAAGCTTAAATAAGCTTTACTTCTCCATCCACAATTAGTTTTTCCTGACTATAACAAACCATTTTTTGCTAACACGGACTCATCACAAAACGTCTTTGGAGCCGTTCTTTATAAGCCTAACCAAAATGGCAAAGAAAAACCACTTTCTTTTGTATGTAGCTCTCTTTAAAGCGGAAACAAATTACAGTAAACCAGAACAGGAAGCAGTAGCTATAGTATTCGCTATATCCAGATTCAAGAATACAATTCTTGGATATCCTCTCACCATTAAAACTGACAAAAATCCATTAACCCACCTCTTTAAATAAAAACAACTCACGGGTCGACTGGAACGCTGGAAAATATTTATTCAAAGTTTCAACCCACAATTGCAATAAAAGCTGGCAAATTTAATATTATACCCATTTATCTAAGTCGCAAGCCGTCTCGATTTTTCACCCTACAACCCCTCACACCAACTTTCACCGCTCCACCACAACTTACAAACCAATTTGCTACTCATCTCGCATCCTAACATAAATCTTTTCTCCTTATACCTGAAATCTTTGAAACAGAACAAGCAACTTGCTCTCGTTTGTGATTCCTATGTATAGGCATTAAACTTTCCAAATCTTCCACAACACCACCACCCCACCTTTCATCTCCACATGTTATTTTAGTAGAATTTTATACTATAAAACTTTCTCTGACCGACATTTACTCCGAGTGCCGAAATGTATGATACACTCCGTTTTCAAACAGGACCATTCCAATTTAGCTTCAGGGCATTGTGTCTCTGAAAGACACAACACCACATACAAAAACGATATATCTTTCCTAAATTACACACGCGCTTTAAGCAATTTTGTCCTAATTGTGATTCGTGCAATAGAGTTAAAGAAACATTTCAAAAACTCTCTCCCATAAAAGAATATCCCCTAGAAATCAAACCCTTCTCAAGGGTTCACTGCGACATTCTAGGTCCCCTTTTGCTCTGCCGTGTTTCACATTCCAAATACACACTCATTTTCAAAGACCAATTCATAAGAAATGTCGAATTAGTGCCACTTAAACAACACACTTCTAAAGACATTGCACAAGCGATTCTTGAACGTGTAATTATGAGACATAGTACATCAGAAATGTTAATATTTGACTTAGCCCCAGAATTCAGATCAGAATTCTTACAAATTTGTTCACAGTGGAGAAGAAAAGCACCCACCATATCTGTTAGGAACCCCCAATTAAATGCTATCTGTGAGAGCGAGGAGCTAAAAGTTGCTAACTTTCTCCAGTATTTTGTCAAAACAAATAACAATGATTGGAGTAAATTTCTACCTTTCGCTCAAATCTATATAAAAACAACTTAGAATTCTTCTATTGACACCATACCACATTTCTTTCTACACTACTACAGTATAAAAAAAGAGTACCTTGGCATCTATCTAATTGCAAGTCAACTTTCAACACTTCCAACCAAGGATGGCACTAAAAAAATCAAATGATATAAATCAATTGATTTTTTGCGTGATTTTTTATAAAAAAAATCATTTTTTTATTTTTTATTTTTTTAATTATTTGGAAATAATAGAAAATAATAAAATAAAATGAAATTATAAATAATATTTCATTTAAATTCTCGCTAAAATATTAGCACAGCAAGTCGGCAACACTCCATTTAGCATGTTTTGGTCTTTTGTTATGACTTAGGACCTAGTATAAAATTGGTGCCGATGTTCAAGGATATACTACGCATTTATAAATAAATAAATTTTCCAGTTAGGATTCATCTAGCACTATTAAGATTTCTCAAATGTACCTGTCAATTGCATAGGCTATGATTAATGATGATATTTTAGTAATAAATTGAATTTAAAAGGATTCTATTGGGGATAATATCATAGTTGGGTAGGGTAGCTAGAGTCTCAGCGCCTTTTGCAATGCCAAAGGACTTATGAAGTCTTTCTACTAGTCCTGCTCTGCATTCTATGTCTGAGGAGGCCATGGGTTAGGGGAATTGAATGGTCCCATAAAATTTTACAACAAGTAGGCTAAGTGATAATCGTAAAAAATAATAATAATCAATGTACTGATAATCTGAAACGCATTTCAACAATGATTTTTCATCCCTACACGAATGAAAAAAATAAAATGATTTTCGAAGCGTTATTATTATTTTTGGTAATTATTTACAATAAGTGCCTCTAATCAGATTTTTATTAAAATTACAGCATACTCTAAAAAATAGTAATGAAGAATAAAAAAAAAATATATTTATTGGTCTCTTTAGGAAAAAAAGTTACAGCCTCTCAAAATTTGGCATTTTCTCATAGGATTTTCTTATAAAAGAAATGAACGGGCTTTGAGTCGATTTAGGGCCATCCTCATTCTGGTTACAATAAGATTTGCTAAGTACCTATACAAAGTATACTTAACAAAACATATAGCCTGAACTCATATATACTAAATATTTAAACTCGGACACTTCTTTCAGCTGCTCACCATCTAACATAACTTCACACTGAGGACTGTCCTCACTCACAACCAAAGCCTTACTCTTATCTACGTTTACCTTGAAACATCTCCTTTTATACACCCTGCCAAATCTTTCTTCCAATCCTCTCAAACTCTCTCAGATTCGGCACATAAAACCGAATCATCCGCATATAATATGTAGAGCACCTTCCACACTCTTCCATTTTCCATCATTCTAACACTATCTCCTGCCACCCCACCTTTAATTCTTTCATAACCCCATCCATATATAAATTGAATAACCAAGAAGACATAGAACATTCCTTCATCACTTCGCCATTAATATTAAAACAACCACTTTCAACTCCATTTATTCTTACACACGCTTCACTATCGCCATACATACTTTTGATTCCATTCAGAAGCTTACAACCAACACCATATATCAATAACACCTGCCATAGAGCTTCCCTATTAATCATATCATACGCCTGTTTGCAAATCCAAAAAAAAAAAAAAAAACTAAATACAATTTATTCTTCTTCTCCTTTATTTTCTCAATCATTTGTTTTAATGTTAAGATTTGATCCTCACATGGTCTACCATTTCTAAACGCACCTTGTTCTTCACAATCAGTCCTTCAGTCACTAGACGTATTCTTTCTACCAAAATACCAGTAGCTATACTGTATATCTTCCATACTACACTTAATAAACTAATTTCCCCATAATTCCTACAGTTACCTTTATCTCCCTTACTATCCTTATATAAGGGTGCTATTACTGCTCTCCTCCAATCCCTCTAAACTATACACTCCATAAATGCTATGTTACACAAATCCAAACCCAATCAATCACTATCTCGCCTCCATTCTTGTTCATTTCACTGGTAATTTCATCTATACCTGCAGATTTCCATTCTTCAACTTTCTCGCGATACCCATTTCCTCCTCCTTACTAATGACCTCATCCCCAACATACCTATTCCTTCTTGTACCATCAAACCCATACACATTCAATATTACCTATATATAAAAGGATTTTTTAGCTTGAATGGGGGTGGTCAATTGGCTATCAACATTCAAAGAAAGCTTAACAAAATGTAACGGACTAAAAGGTAACAGAGAAAAAAATAACGGAACTTATTTGGTGCACTACATGAAAGAAAAAGTAATGTGTTCGTTACTCCTACTCAAAAAAATAGTTCCGTTAGTAACACAGTAACAGATTGTGACCACCTATATATATATATATATATATATATATATATATATATATATATATATATAATATATATATAATATATATGATAATATATATATATATAATATATATATTTATATATATATATATATTATATAATATTATATATTATATATATATATATATATATTATATATATATATATAATATATTATTATAATATATATAATATATATATATATATATGTATACATATATATATATATATATATATATATATATATATATATATATATATATAATCAATTTGAACACAAGACATTGAATGTAATAGGGCAGAATATGCCTTCAAGCGCGTGAATAAAAATGTTTAATTTCAATTTGCGACCCTTTTTTATGATTAAGGACTGAAATTTGAATTTGGCAACCAGAATGGTCATAGTTTTCTTAAATGTTTCATCCAATTTGCCATCAAATTAAAAGCAAACTGCAGCTTTTTACTAACCCCTTTAAAATGGTCAATTTCAATAGTTAAACGTAGATAAAGTTTATGGTTTGAGTGAGGGCAGGTCCTAATTGTGAGGCTATTTAGATGCGTGATCAGCTGGAACATGTGTCTGAGTTTAAATATTTAGGGATATATGTTTGATGAAAAGTGAAACGGAAATACAGTGTAGTTAGGAAAGTTGTGAATGGCAGGAAGGTGGTGGTGTGCAATTAAATTCGTTGGTGGATAAGAAAGGACTAAGTCTGAAGTGCTAGGAGTCTTACATGAGGGGTATGTTGTTACCATGTTAATGTATAGTAGGAGACTATGGTCTGGAATAAGAATATAGATCTAAATAACAATGTGTTCAGATGGACAATCTTAGGGGCGTTGTTAGGTGTGAGAATTGATAAAATTAAGGAATGAAGTATTAGAGAGTCATTGTGGTGTGAAGAAAGGGGTAAATGAGAGAATAAATAAAAGTATGTGAGGTTGTTTGGTAATGTAGAAAGGGATGAATGACAGTCGTGTTGGGTTAAGCGGATGATCATAGTGTGATGTGTTGGGAATCACGGCTGGAGACCGAAGAAAAAAGTGGGTTGAGACAGTAAATGAATGTCTGAAGGAAAGAAATGTGAGTTTGGCAGAGGCGAGAATAAAGGTGCATAATAGGAGTGAATGGCGGGTTTTTTTGAGGGGGCATGGTTGTGGCCCACCTGGGCCACGAGATGAACCCCACAACTTGACGATTGCCATAGTGAGTTCCGTCGCGGCCCGTTGAAGCTCTAGTGGGATTTTCTGGACTGCAACGAGTTCTCATTAATAGTATTGAGGGGGCGGTAAGGCTGAGCTTTCATTTTCGACTTGTGTCATATTCTTTTGCTATATTTCTTTTCCGATGCTTGTCACTCACCTTACCCCCAGTCTTGGGGAAAAGATGAAGATGAAGATAAGAAGATAATATAATATATATAATATATTATTTATATTATATATATAATTATATATTATATATATATATTATAATATATAAATATATATATTTATATATATATATTAATTATATATATATATATTATATATTACTCATTGATTTCATTTTTGATAAGAGAAACCAAAATCGATCGAAACAGAAGCTTCAAATGAATTTCAAAAAATTCACGCGAAATTCAGGTTCAAAATAGAAGCCAATGAACTTTATTATATTATTATTATTATATTATTATTATTATTATTATTATTATATTATTATTATTATTATTATTATTATTATTATTATATTATTATTATTATTATTATTTATTATTATTTATTATTATTATTATTATATTATTATTATTATTTATTATTATTATTATTATTATTATTACTTATATATTATTTATTATTTATTTTTATTATTTACTATTATTATTATTATTATTATTTTATTATTATATCATATTATTATTATTATTATTATTATTATTATATTATTATTATTTATATATTTATTATATTTTATTATTTTATATTATTATTATTATTATTATTATATATTATTTATTATTTTATTATTATATATTATTATTATTATTATTATTATTATTATTTTATTATTATTATTTTTATTATTTATATTATTATTATATATTATTAATTATTATTATTATTATATTATTTATTATTATATATTATTATTAATTATTATTAATATTATTATATTATTATTATTATTATTATTATATATTATTATAATAATTAATAATAATAATAATAATATATGTATTATTATATTATTATTATTAATATATAATTATTATATTTATTATTATTATTATTATTATTTATTATTATTATTATTATTATTATTATTATTATTATTATTATTATTATTATATTATTATATTATTATTATTATTTATTATTATTATTATTATTATTATTATTATTATTATTATTATTTATGATTAATATTTATTATATTATTATTATTATTATTATTATTATTATTATTATTATTCATTATTATTATTATTATTATATTAATATATTATTATTATTATTATTATTATTATTATTTATTATATATTATTATTATTATTTATTATTATTATTGTGAGTCTGTTAACATTTGTTTCAATTTTTTTTGAAATACTAAAAGATAATAAATTATTTTATTTTTATTATTATTATTTTATTCATTATTATTATTAATTATTATTATTTATTATTATTATTTATTATTATTATTATATTATTATTATTATATTATTATTATTAATTATTATTATTATTTTGCCCATCGTTTGATTTATGTAAAGAAAAGTTTAGCTGGGGGGGCTTGGAGGAGAGGAAGGTGATTACGAAAGAAAGTGGGTAGAATTAAGAGTGAAGAAAGTTGAGTGCACAAGGTAATAAGGATAAGTATCTATGAGAGCTCCCAAGTAAATCAGTTGAATAGGAACAACTGAAACTGAACAATTCTTGGAGCTAATGAAGGAAGCAGTTGTTAGCAGTGCAAAGGAAATATGTGGATATGCTAAAGTAAGAAGTAAGAATGGTAAAGTGATTTAGTGGAATGAAAGACGTGATTGGCAAGCGGTTTTAAAGTAAAAAAAGGAAGCGTGGTTAAATGTACTAAAAGCCATGATGAAGTTTCAAAATAAAAATTGTTTAGAAATTATATAAGGAGGAAAAAGAAATACTAAAAGGGTGAATACGTAGAGAAAAGAAGAGTAAATGAACAGTTCAGAAGGAAGATGAATGGGAACTTACAAGGGAATAGGAAGCTCTCCTGGAATGAAGATCAAAAGGTTAAGAATGAGAATAAAGGGATCCTGCTTAGAATAATAAATAGGGATGGTGCTCTCCTATCTGATGGAAATGGATGTGAGGAGTGTGGAGGGAACACTTCAAAAAATCTGCATAACATTGGCAGTAATGAAAGAGGTGATAGTGAATGTGTAGGGGTTTGATGGTGCAAAAATAGGGATTTTGGGGTATGAGGGTCATTAGCAAGGAGGAGGTAATGGGTAGAGTGAGAAAGATTTTGAAGAATGGTAAATCTGCAGGCATAGATGAAATTACCGGTGAAATGATCAAGAACGGAATCGAGATGAAGATTTATTAGATTTGGAAGATGTGTAATAAACCTTTTATGTAGGGTATATATCCGAGGGATTGTAGGAGAGCAGTAATAGTACCCTTATATAAGGGTAAGTGAGATAATGGGAACTAGAAATTATAGTGGAATTAGTTTATTGACTATTGTAGGGAAGAAATATGCTGGTATTTTGGTCGAAAGAATGCGTCGAGTGAATGAAGGACTGATTGGTGAAGAACAAAGCACGTTTAGGAGTGATAGAAGATGTGTGGATCAAATCTTTACATTGAAACGAATGATTGGGAAAATGAGGGAGAAGAAGAATAAATTGTATTTAGGTTTTATGGATTTACAACAATAGTATGATAGTATTAATAGGTAAGCTCTATGGCAGGTGTTAGTGATATATGGTGTTGATGGTAGGCTTCTGAATGGAATCAAAAGTAGTATGACGATAGTGAAGCGTGTGTAAAAATAAATGGAATCGAAAGTCATTGGTTTAATATTAATAGCGGAGTGAGGATGGGATGTGATATGTCTTCTTAGTTATTCAATTTGTACATGGATGGGGTTTTGAAAGAATTAGAGGTGGGGATGGCAGGAGATGGTATTAGAATGATAGAGAATGGAGGTGAGTGGAGGGTACCCTACCTATTATATGCCGATGATTTGCTTTTGTGTGGTGAATCTGGAGAGATTTTGAGAGGATTGTTAGAGATTTGGCAGTGTTTGTAAAAGGAGGTATTTGAAAGTAAACGCAGATAAGAGTAAGGTTATGGTTGTGAATGAAGACAGTCCTCGGTGGGAAGTTATGTTAGATGGTGATCAGCAGGAACAAGTGTCTGAGTTTAAATATTTAGGATATATGTTTGATAAAAAGGGAATGGATGATGCAGAGTGTAGCAGGAAAGTTGTGAGTGGCAGGAAGTTGGCTGGTGCAATTATTAAATCGTTGGTGGATGTAAAGGGACTAAGTCTTGAGTGCGCTAGAGTCTTACATGAGGGTATGTTGTTACCTGTGTTAATATATAGTAGTGAGACTATGGTCTGGAATAAGAAGTATAGATCTAAAGTACAATGTGTTCAGATGGACAATCTTTGGGGCGTGTTAGGTGTGAGAAGAATTGATAAAATGAGGAATGAACGTAATAGAGAATTGTGTGGTGTGAAGAAAGGGGTAAATGAGAGAATAAATAAAAATACGTTGAGATGGTTTGGCTATGTGGGAAGGATGGATGATAGTCGGTTGGTTAAGCGGATGTATATTGGTGAGTGTGTTGGGAATCGACCAGCTGGAAGACTGTAGAAAAAGTGGGTTGAGTCAGTAAAGGAATGTCTGGAGGAGAGAGATGTGAGTTTGGCAGAGGCGAGAATAAAGGTGCATAGTAGGAGTGAATGGCGAGGTTTTGTGAGGGGGTATGGTTATGGCCCAGCTAGGCCAAGGAATGAACCCTACATTGACGATATGCCATAGTGAGGGACCGTCGCGGTCCCGTGAAGATCTTGCGTGGATTTTCTGAATGAGATGAATTCTCATTAATAGGTATAAAAGGAGCGGTAAGGCTGGGCTTCCTTTTTGACTTGTCATATTCTTTTACTACTTTTTTGGTTCCGGTGCATGGCACGCACCTTACCCCGAGTCTTGGGGAAAGAAGGTGGATGATGATGATTAAAAAATATTTAAAAATATAAAAGTTTTTCCTAATGTGTAAAAGTAAAACTTTCTTTTTTACATAGAATTTAAAGCCAATAAATTTGGTAATCTCTGTATAATTTTTTTTTTAATTTTGAATTTTTTTTTCACTTATATATATATATATATATATATATATATATATATATATATATATATATATATATATATATATATATATATATATATATATATATATATATATATATATATATATATCATTTCTATCTATATATATTATATATATTATATATAATATATATATATATATATATATATATATATATATATATCTCATCTCTGAATCTTGTTTCTAGTTTTAATAATAATAATAATAATAATAATAATAATAATAATAATAATAATAATAATAATAATAATAATAATAATAATAATAATGATAAGTTATTTAAAAAAAAGAGAGATGAGAGAAAAATAATTTCTAACAAAAAAAATAGTTAGAATTATTGTTATAATAATTATTATTATTTTTAAGGACCAAATTGCTTTTTAAGATAATGACGACTTATTTATTGTCTTTGTAAAATCATTTGAATATGTTGTGACAATAATATATTTTCTCTAAACATTTCGTTTAATGAGTTTTATAACCTTTCTAGAATTACAAGCTGTGAAGAGCAATCTATTTCATACGAATCTGCTAAAACATTTTCAGGATAAACGAAAAGGTTTACAACTCTATTTAGAAGCAGTGAACCGATTTTTAAATTTTGAAAACTCACCACTGGGCTTATGAGCAAAAGGTTTTAATGTGTTCAGTCTTATTTGATTTTTTTTATTATGGTTGTTTTCCTTTATAGTTTTTTTCTCAAAAATCCAAAGTAACAACAGAGCATCTTCTAGTTTATATCTGGTAGATAATTTCGGTTTAAATTACTTTCATTAAAACTGAATGGATAGTAACATATTTTAATGGTTTGATAGGCGTTTTTCACTAATGGTGTATTTTGTTACTTCATGTTACAACATCTAAGAAAGAAGCAAACTTCATCTCTGAGCACTCATTAACACGTCTACAAATTATTTTAAAACCATTGTAATGTACAACTTTTGTCTAGGATTAAAGGAAGCAAGAAAAAATAAGTTGCTGAATTGTATTTAATTTGATAATGGCAAATTCAATACAAGATATTGCATCAGAAACTGACCAAACAAATGTTTTTTTTTATATATCTAAAGTTTACCAAGCCTTTTTTTTTAACTAAAGTTGACCAAACCAGGACATTTTTTATCGATTCTTTTTTGTTCTGGTCTCTGTTGCTACATGAACTTTTGTTCTGATATTAAAAAAAACTGTTTTTACTTTACCGAGAATGAGAACTTTTCTATTCTAAGAGTATCTCTATGGGGAAATGAACCACGAACCTTCGGGACTTGATGTAAAAGATATTAAACGTTTACTAGACCATATTGATCCAAATAAAATTGCAGGCCCTGATGGTATATATGGTAGAATTCTGAAGGAGGGTAGTACCAGCATTGCAAAGGCACTGTTTTTTGTTCTGGTCTCTGTTGCTACATGAACTTTTGTTCTGATGTTAAAAAAAACTAGAGTTTTTGCTTTACCGAGAATGAGAACTTTTCTATTCTAAGAGTTCCTCTCTGGGGAAATGAGCCACGAACCTTCGGGACTTGATGTAAAAGATATTAAACGTTTACTAGACCATATTGATCCAAGTAATGCTGCAGGCCCTGACGGTATATATGGTAGAATTCTGAAGGAAGGTAGTATACCAGCATTGCAAAGGCACTGTATTTGATTTTAAAGCGATCTATAACATTTGGTGAGGTACCAGATGACTGGAAAACGGCAAATGTTGTGCCTATTTATAAGAAAGGTAGTAAGGAAGATTTGGAAAATTATAGGCCAGTTAGCTCAACATCTCTGGTTGTAAAGGTTCTGGAAAAGTTACTGAAAGGTCATATAGAGAAATATTTAGAAGATAAGGTATTGTATGACTCCCAGCACGGTTTCAGAAAGGGTAGGTCATGTCAGACAAACCTTTTGAAATTTATGAAATACATTACTGACTGCATTGACCGAGGAGATCCAGTTGATATTATATATTTAGACGTTAGCAAAGCTCTTGATAAGGATCCCCACATAAGGCTGATGAAGAAGTTATTGCAATGTGGTATAGGTGGAGTGGTACATGGTTGAATTAAAGAATGGTTGTGGAATAGAAAACAGTGTGCACAGC